>JANHGN010011435.1:88263-107822 GCA_024605025.1 Megaceryle maxima
GAGATTATCTCTGGTCTCTGACCGCCAGAGCAACTCTCTACCTACTTGATCTAAGAAGTGCTGTATTTTTGTTCTAATGGCAGGTTCTGCAAATGCCTTTTACATTTCAGTGTTTTCCATACTATGAATCATTACTAGTAAGCAGTATTATGTAGGACAAATTCTATTTTTTGTTACTATCTGCTACTAAACATTTCCTTTGGTATGTTTTTGACTGCACCTTACAGAGTTTAACTGCAGGCAGACACCGAGCAGGGAAAGATCACTTCTACTCTCTCCCTCCTACCCCCCTAATGCCTTCTCACCACTTTTCATCAATCAGTTTTAACAATCAGGAGGCTCTGCGTAATCTTTATTTCCAACATCAAGAAGGAGCAGGGATTTGGGGTGGCAAAGTGGAGCAAGGAAAGTGCACAGGACTGTCTCTTTAGTCACTCCAAGTTGCTATGGATTTTTTGTAATGTGAAGTTAAACCCTAAGGCCCCAGATCCATTGTATTTCAAACCTAGGTGCTTCTGGGTAATGTCTGGCACTACTTTTGACCCGATAGTGACTTGTAGTTATGTTGAGGAGAGTTAAGAGGCTGCCAGTTCACCATGATTACTTTTCAGAGATGAAAAATACTTAGGACTTGTTGGCGGTATCCTGACTACTGGATTGTGTACAGCTGTACATTTAATAAAGGGCCAGTTTTGAGGAATGTTTTAGGAAAGTGATAATTTGAGTCAATCACAAAAAGGTAAGTATAAGCGTGATTATTTTTTTATACATTTGCATTTAGAAACATGTGAAATTCTGTGCAAGGCCTAATGACCAGAGCTCACTGTTTCCAAAGTGCATGGTATTTTTTTTTTTTTTAATTAAAAAGTTGTTGAACTCAGCCCACTTATCAGGACAGTTGCTCAGATTTCATCAGAATTATGTGCAGAACAGTAAACGAAATAGCAATGATTTTGCATGTACAAGGTACTGTATGTTTCACAGCATCTTACACATGCAAATCTTGATCAGGTATATTAAATATGTATTGCATCAGATTCCTGGGCTGCCCGATTAGTTTTTATGTCAGTAGGGTGTGGTGTTGCAGTTGGCTTTTGTTGATTTCAAAGAGTTCATGTTGCTCAAAGGAGAGATGACCTGTAACTTACCTTGTTGGCACCTGTGATTGTGTGGGCTGCACAGTGAGTGGGAATTGGTGCATGGATCCTAGAAGATGCTAATTTGGAGAGAGAGAGAGGGGAGGAGAAGGCAACCTGTTGTGGCACAGTAGCTAGACCTGACTTGCTCCTTCTGGTAATAACCTGGTTTACCATGAAACCCCAGGCAAAGTCTTTGCTGAGGTAGAAGCGTAACTACAGCACTTCACTACTTGTCTACAGGACCAAAAGCCTTCAAGGTCTTAGATCAGAGTTTTCACTAGCATTTCCAATGCAAAAAACTACTGAAATACTGTTTAATATATTTTTGATTAAAAATGTCCATTACTTACTGTACAATTTGTTAGGATTCTCCTTTGTTAGAAGCCTGATTAAATTTACTATGATAAAAGTATCTGATTTTTCAGGTGTTGTTCTGTAAAGCAAGACCTAAGCTGGCAATTGCAGAATCATAGAGTATCTTAAGTTGGAAGGGACCCATCACGATCAAATCCAACTCTCTGCTTCTCACAGGACTACCTAAAACTAGACCTATGACTGAGCATCATCCAAGTGCTCCTTAAACTTTGACAGGTTTGAGGCTGTGACTACTCCCCTGGGGCACCCTGTTCCAGGGACCAACTGCCCTGTCACTGAAGAACCTCTTCCTAGCATCCAGCTATGCAGCTTCATTCCCTTTTTCTCATGTGTCTGGTGACCAACCAGAGACAGGAGATCAGCACCTCCCACATTGCTGCTCCCTTTGAGGAAGTTGTAGACTCTGATGAGGTCATCCCTCAACCTTGTCTTCTCCAAGCTGCATAAGCCCAGTGTCCTCAGTCCTCATAAGTCTTGCCCTCAAGGTGTTTCACCATCTTGGTTGCCCTCTTCTTAGCACACTCTTAAGTTTGATGTCCCTCTTATAATGAGACACACAAAAATGCACACAGACAGTACTGAGGTGGGGTGGCACTGCTACAGTGTAGTGGGACAATTGCCTCCTTTGACCAGCCAATTCTGTTGTGCTTGATGTACCCCAGGACACAGTTGGCCCTTTTAGATGCCAGGACACACTGTTGACTCATGTTCAACTTTACATCAACCCAGACTCCCCAGTCTCTTTCCATAAGGCTGCTTTCCAGCCGTTTGTACATATAACTAGGACTACCCCATCCCAGGTGGAGAATCTGTCACTTGCTTGTGTTAAACTTCATACAGTTGGTGATTGCCCAGCTCTTTAGTCTACCCAGATCCCTCTGTAAGGTGCCTCTACCCTTGAGGCAGTCCACAGCTCCTCCTAGTTTAGTGTCATTGTCAAAGTTACTCAATGTACATTTGATTCCTGTGTCTATAGAATTGAAAAAAACTGCTGAAGAGCACTGGCCTGAAAACAGACACCTGAGGAGCCCTCCTGGTGACTGGCCACCAGCCTGGTGTAACTCTGAGCCTGTCCGGGCAGACAGTATTCTTGGGGTTTTTAGATTAGCTAATAGGGCAGTATGATCATTCAAAAGTTTGTTAGGTTGCCCTTGGCTTCACAGGACCTTTTTTAATCGAGTTAAATTCTACTCATGAACTAAGGAGCCTTTTGAATTACTTTTTTTCTAAGTACCATTTCTCTAAAGGGTGTAATTCACACTCATCAGTGGTAAGTAACTGGTTTCCCTTTTAATACTTGTCAATATGTTGAGTAGTCACATTTCACCTATAGCAATGTATGCTTTCTGTTGCCAGAAGTAAAATCTGCCAATCCCTTAAGCAAGAAACATGGGTTTTAGTCTTGTTGCCTGTAGAAACAAACTTAGATGTTGGATTTCTTTTGTATCAATCAATATACAAAGTTGTCCTTGCTCTCCTGGACAGCACTGACAGGGCTCCTGGAAAGGGGTAGGAAGATGTTGTGCTGGAGGAATTAATTTTCTTCATCACCTTAAGAGCTCCTGAAGACAAAATAAACTCCCAGTGCTCATTAATATGCAGATACCCTTAAAAGAATAAAAAGGGAAGAGGAAAATGAAGAAAAGGAGTGTGGAAATTCAGTGCTACCTGAGGCTGAAGCAGTTCTGAGCAGCAGTTGTATAACCTCACTGGGTAAGTTGGCAGCCTTGAGTGATAATGTAAACAGTTGGTGTGAAAATAAGCAATAAAACCACTACAGATATGAAAAGAGCTAATGCCATGTATCAGAGAAGGACCAGTTCCTTGCAACCCTGTTTTCCATGCAAGGTGTCCTCTTCTGATGGGGATGATGCATCACCCTACTATGTCTCACTGTTGTGAAGGTTGTACTGGGTTTGGCTAGGAGAGAGTTAACTTTCTTCATCAGAGCTGGTACAGTGGTGCTGTGCTTATACCAAGGTATAAGCTCCCCTCTGAATATAGGTGCTACTTCTAATAATGGAAACCAGAATTTACAGCTTCAGTGACTGAGTTTGGTGCTGGTGGCAGATACTATATCCCATACCATCCTCCTTATACTTAAGGTAGAAGAATCAAATAGAAACATTGCTCACAATAAGTAATGAAAAAGAATGAAGCAGAAATCTTTTATGTCAAGCTGAAAAATAAACTTGTATAGCTATTTTTAAACAGGATCTAAGTTTTAAAGTGGATAAAACTCCATCTTATCCCTTCTTAATTGTGCTTACAAATACCTGTTATTTTTCCCTGACATGCTCCACATGAGTTCAAGGCAATTCCTGAGATTACTAATGTTTTAGTTTTGTGCAAACTTGCCTTCTAGAACAACCCAACATCTCTCCTTCCTTGATGTAGGTGAACTTCAGAAACTATTTTTGAGCAAGGAGGGGAACAATAATTAAAAAAAGCACAACCACAGGATTTGTATATTTGTTGAACTGATATATTCCAGGCTTGTGAGATTTTTACATTTATATAGTTTATATTTTGCTTGACCCATAAATAACACTTGCAAGATTAAGAGGGCCATAGTTTAGAGTATTTACATAGCCCCACCATGCATACAGAGCTTTTAATACCTAGTAGACAAAATTAAGCTGTTTTGCACTAAACATTTTTCAATATTTTTCAACTTAAACCCCCTCTCTAAAATACAAGCAATATTTCATCCATAATGCTGCTGTTAAACCCCTAACAAATCTAATTTGATATTGTAACAAACTTCTTCAAATTCAGGGATATAAAAATATTCAGCTTTTAAAATTTTAACTGTACAATATGTACATTAGTATTTGCACTGTTAAATTATGAATACATTTAAGCCTATGAAATACTACATTATAAATATCAAAGTTTTTTGATTTAGAATTGCAGCTAATACATTTTAAAACCTGGATAATGCATTTGAAAAGACAAAGTTCTGGAGCCTAATCCTTTAAGCCCTTATGAAAGTATTTGTTATGTAAGTAGATTCATTGACTTAACTGGGGTTCAATGCCTGAGCAAAGGACTCCTGCCGCTGTATCCCCCTCACTGCTGGGGGTGGGGGCAAAACACAAAAACATCAGTACTCGATGACAGCCAAGTCCAATTTCAGCAGCTGAATTAATATATTCCTTTAAACAGGCACAACTGAGAAAACACACAGAAACCCCACAACAAACTAACCCAAACCACCCTTCCAGAAGGATGCAATTCTTACAAAATTGTGGGGGGAAACCATGAAAGTTTAAATGTATAAACCTCTTTACTGCTGCTTTAGGATACATCAAGGCCTCAAGCATTTCATCTCCCACATACTGATTTTTGTCTCTTTAATAGCAGATTTTTTTTTAAAAGAAGCATTTTCCCAAATATATATATAAAAAAAAAATCCAGTTTTTAAGGAAACTTGAAGGACAAGTGAGCTTTATAAATGCAGAAAGGGCACAGTATAGAGCCTTCTTTTTCTTGGCAATAAGAGGAAAAAGGCAAAGATCACCCTGTGTGGGTGTAGCTACAGCCCAGGACTGACAATATTATTTATTGATTTTTAACTCTCCTCTCTGATAATTCAGCAGAGGTGAATAGTGAGCATAAAATAAAATTTCTACATAATGTCTGTATCAAGAACTGCAATAATGGTATTTTGACAGATGAAACATGACCTGTAAACCTGGTAGTATCTCAGCAATCCATCATTTGGCATGGTGACACTTCTGAATGTTACCTGTACAACAAACTCTGGCAGGGTTATCATTTACACTGGCAAAGCATTAAGAACCTTAGCAACTCACCTAAGTACAATTATTAATAAAAAAAGATGTGGTTCAAACTGTAGCAACAGAGTTGACTCATCTTCCCAACTGTTAGAAACAGTTTAAGAAATGATGCAGTTTTTTCCTTTGTGTCCCCTCTTCTTCTTTGATTTGGTTGTCCTTTGTCCA
The DNA here is from genome assembly GCA_024605025.1 of Megaceryle maxima. Lineage (NCBI taxonomy): Eukaryota > Metazoa > Chordata > Aves > Coraciiformes > Cerylidae > Megaceryle > Megaceryle maxima. The sequence continues at coordinate 93,746 of JANHGN010011435.1, forward strand.
AACTGAGAACTAGATAATGCAGTAGTTGGACCAGAAAGGTCATCTGTATAGTATGGGTATCTCAGTGATCGTGGCTGTGGAATTGGCTGTCCTAGAAAATATCCTTCCTCTTCAGAATCAGATGATGAGGATGAAGTTGAACACCAGGAGTCATCTTCCTCACCATATAATCCAAAGAATTTATCAACCACCTGATTCCGCAGTGCATAGTCAGAGCGAGTCTGGGCGTACTGTCCATACAGCTCCGCGTTTTGAATGTATGCCCGAATCTCGCGTGAGCTTCTGTTCTGAATAAATTTTTCATGATCCTGAGGGGAGTAATAACGAAATCTCTCTCTTGGTGAGCATCTTCTTTCTGTGGCCAAGTTAAGTGCATTGTCTGAACGAGACTTCCTACTTCTTCTACGATGATGAGAGGGCCGATTTCCACGCTCTTCAAAATGGTAAACACGCCTACGAGTCCTTTCACTCATTGGAGGTTGGCGTATTTCAACGTTCTCGTAACTTCCATTGTCAATAACATCATCTGAAAACTTCACTTGCTGTGGTCTAGATTGGGATTTAGATCTTCTCAGCACAGGCATATGCACTGGTTTATCCTCAGGCAAGACCTTTTCCTGACACAACTCTGAGCTCAGACTCTTCAAGGACTCTGTGCTCCTGTGGAGCATTGAAGAATTGAGAGTTCCCATGTTGCTCATTTTCTCACAGTCCTCTACCTCCAGTTCTTGGAAAGTTTGCAAAGAGTAGAGAGATGGCCGTGGCTTGCCTTCTCCATCCATAGAAGCTCCTGTGGTAAGAATGGAGAACAGAAGAAAAGGAAAATGAGAGGACTAGCAAAGAGATAAGTATACTAACAAAATTAAACATTTATTCTCAATAAAGCAGACAGCATTAGTGTTTTGACTTAAAACATTTAAGTATTAGCTCTGATGACCAAGGAATAAGCTAATGCTAGGCCACCAAGAGCAGAAGTAGTTAAATTTTAAACATCTCTAATAAAACACACACATAGCTAAGCCTTTAAGCAAACAGAATTACTTAAAATTGTTCTACAGTTTGTGCTTGCCATTTTTAAGGCTAAAATATTTCCTGTTTCTGGTACCACTGAATTCAACATGCCAGCTGTTGCTACAAAAGCTCGCAAAGAAGGATCTCTCTCCTCCAGCTCCTTAGCGGTAAGCCAGCCTGGTTTAGTCCTGGTTTGTGTCCAGGGACCTTGCATTCCCCCAGTAGCAGATGCATTTGCCCTCTGACCTCCCCAGGTGAAATACCTCTGTGTAGTTCCTCCTCCTCCCATGCCCCCTGAACCAAGCTCCCCCTATCAGTTCCCTTCTTACTACTTGAGAAATGCAGCACATGGTGTGGCCTGAGCTACACAAGTAGCTACAATAATCCAGGTTGTAGGAAGAAAGGAATGGAGAAGAAGATAGGACAACTTTTTTAAAAGGGGCATCTCATACCTAACTCCCAAGTTTGAGTTTTTTGTAGGGATATAGGAAGGGAAAGTTCACACACCCACACTTGCACCTCCGACTTTTATCCCCTTTGGCTAATTTCAAATCACATTTGACAAGAAGGTTCACAAAAGTGGGTTATCAATTTCTCTTTAGTCCATGGAGAAAGATACTCTCATAAACCTTGTTTCTTAATGCTTAGAAAGGTGCCATCCTTTCAGATATTCTACGTATCTTTACAAGCAAGTCAGGAAATTATCAGAAGTGTCTTGCAGATTAGTATTATCCTAGTATATAATGCAACTTCTTGTAGTTAAGGCATGGACAAAAATTAAAGTCTTCATTCGCTTAAAGGAGTGGTTTGTATCTATCAAATATATAGTTCAAGACCATTCTCTGTAACTCTGTAACATTATTGATTTTTTGTTATAAAGCAAAGGAAAGAGCTTTCAAAAGGAATGGACAAGTTGAATAGAGCTTAAGTAGCAGAAGTATCTTGGGGAAGAACATGTGCTTGATAAAAGCTATTGCCTGCTTTACATGTGTCTCTTACTACTAAAGCTTTTTTGGAATGACAGATATGGAAAGTTTAGAATACCCCAACGTGCACACTTTGGTTGACATCGCCCTCAAAACCACTCATTTTCCCCCCCCCTACCTGTTATGTTAGACAAAGCCAAAGAATCCATTGAGTCTCGAACACTTTGTTCTTGCTGTTTCAGGTCAGACAAACATTCAAGGGAACCTCCATACCACGGTGTTTGGTCATGTTTGTATCCTGATGCCCCATGTTCCATGTCTAGCTCCTGGATTTTCCTGCTGCTGGCAGGGCCTGGGTGGCTGCCATATGCAGAGTCACCTAAGCCATCTTGTGACTGGGCCCAGTACATGTCTGATTGATACTTCTTACTTGCTAGGCTTGGATTATTTTTTTTCAAGTCCAACTTGCTCTTGACCATGCTATCAGAAATCCAGTGCTCATTTGATCTAATGTCTACTTCAGCAGGCTGCTGGAAGAGGCTTTTATCACCAAACTTCAGAAGAAGTTGAGTCATGTAGTCTTCATGTTCAGCCCATTCTTCAGGGTCTTCAGGCATTTCTTGTTCTACTCTTCCTTTCCAGAAGTCTTCATTAACAAAGCTTGCCTCTTCCCTCGAAAGGCTTAAGTCATCCAGTTTACGAGAAAGAGTATCATCAGCATTGTCTGAGAGGCCAGGAAACTTGTAATTGAGGGCCGGTGACAGGAGGAGGGACTGGCGGCACTGGTCGGCTGACCGGCTGCTTTTTCCCATACGAACACTCCTCCTGGAGTCTCTGGATCGAGCGGACTGAAACGCAGAATCAGAAGAGTCAGAGGCATGAACGTCCTCTCCCAAGCTGCAGGTTTTTGAACAGTAAATCTGCCCTTGCTTTGGAAGGAAAGGGCAGCCAAGCAAAGAGGTCTTGCACTGAGCACAAGAAAAGCAAGTCTCTGTGGCATGCCAGTGCTGTCCATCGTATGTCATCTGAGCATGGTCAACACCTAGAAAGGGAGAAAAAGTAATATTTTGGGTTTCTCTAAAAAAATTAACTTGCAGAGTCCACACTTCTAGAATATGAAATAAACTTACAAATGATGTGAGCTCCAATTTATGAAATTAACGCTTAAAAAGGACACACTTACCAATGTGCTCCCCACAGGTCTCACAGTATTCTGCATAGAGAGATTCAAAACAGTTACAGCAGAATGGTCGCCCATCCTTCATGATATATCTCTGTCCACCCAGGATTGTTTCACACTCAAGGCAGCAGAAGTGCTTCATGTGCCAGTGGCGACCCTCAGCTTCTGTACACTCATCAGCAAAAATGATCTTTTCAGAGAGAAAAAGTAAATTTTTAGTTAAGTGGCCCAAACGTCACCTTGGTAAGTTAGAGAACATTTGAAAATATACTAATTGTGCAGTTCACACGCTGAATTTAGTTTTATTTAGCTGCCTTTTGAATACAAAGATAGAAATTAGAATCTCCCAACCATTAAAGCAGCTGTTATCAGGATGATATTTGAGTACTTGTACAGATCCTTTTTGTCAAAGCTCAGTCTGCAAGATTCTATTCTAAATACAAACAGGCACGTGCTTTCTAGATACCATCTTATTGCTTGTAATATTGCCCATTCAACAAGAAGGGAAATGGCCCTCAACCTTCAAAAGTATCTGTGCAGCAGAGTCTGGACTTCTGAAACAAATGCATCTAAAGCTAATAATTGCCCAAGAGATGCAGTTTGCTAACTGAAAAACAGGAGTGAGACTGGTTGTGAAATGTCACTTATTTACCTCATCGCAGGCTGAACATCGAGGTTTGAGAAGTTCAGCGTGATGTCTGCCACAGTGAATTTTTCCATCTTGGTAGAAGTAGATAAGGTCAACAAGCAGCTCATTACATGTGAAGCACACAAAACATGAAGGGTGCCAGCACACACCAGGTCCAGCTCTTGAGGCAAAAACTGCAACTTCACCTCCATTTACTTTTGTACCACACTAGAAAGAAAACCAGAAAGTGGACTACTAGCTTCTAGCATTTAAACTAAGTTAACACACCAAATCCAATATGCAGGTTCTGGCAAAATTCTGACAAGAGGGAAAAAAGTATTCTCAAGTTTGGTCTAGACAAACTCTGCATATCAACAAAACTTTTCTGAATAGAAGTTTTAAATTACACATAGTAACTTCTATAAGCATATGCCCATTTTTCATTACTTTGGTATGAGTCAGCAACGGGGGTTTTTTTTAATAGCAAATACATCAAAGATTCAATTAATTCCCAATATCAAAGGTTGTGGTTTGCTTAAGCAAGCACTACCTTCTTTCTATCTACATGCAATTTCAAAATACACTTTTTTCATTTTGTGTGTGTGTGTTCTAGCAGACAGAGAAGCTTACACATAATATTGATATACTGTAGTTTTACATTATTCAGCCTGTTAGTTGGCTTGTGGCACCAGTAGTGTTACCTGTTCACAGACTGCGTGCACCACTGCTCGTGAGAGGAGCTTAATAGTGCCTCGGCCAAGTGCCTCCTTCTTGCGCTGAGAACTGAACATCTGCAGTTCCTTCTTTTCTTCTTCACTTAAAGACTGGCAGTATCTCACCTTCCAGTGAAAGCATGGGAGAACTTTAGATACTGAGACTTTACAGTAAGTGCACATATGCAAGAAATTCATCAGGCATGTTGGCAATCATCATTAAACTTTTCCAACTTGTCTTCTCTACCCTCTTATTATTTAGCTAATATGGCATGATACAAAAGTAGTACAAAGAGAGATTTTGCATTACAAGGAAAAAAAAAAACCAAACAAAAACCCACCACCATACTCAACTAAGTTGTCGTCTAAGCAAGAAATAAGACTTTTAAAAAGCTAAACCAAAAGCTGCTGCTATCCCAAAATAATGGAATGAATCTAAATCAGCCATAACATTGTCCTTTAGATTTATGGTTAAGTGCCCACAACTAAGTATTGCAGTATACACAGGATCTTAAGTATTGACACCCCCGCCCCCTTTCCTTACAAAGGGCTTGTTTGTTATTTCCACTTCTACTTCAAATTACACTGCATATCTGAGATGCAAAGCTTTTACTATCACAAAGCATCCTTTTTGTGCTCTACGGTGCAATTCCAGGAATTTGTAGGTTCCTCGTAATTGGTGGGTGGCTGCAAACACTATAAACCCAACTTGTGTTAAGTTTATTGCAGTGACACCAACCTCCCTGACAAGCAAAGGCAGTGTCCTTCCAGACAGCTCTTATCTGCACACAAGCCAACCGGACAGCTAAACAATGGACTCAGTGTACACACCGCACTGCTCTATAGGTCAGATGCCACTGCAGGCCACCGTTTAGGCTTGTAATAAATACACAGGTAGGTAATTCTCCATGTAAAAGCTGCCAGGGAGACCTAAGCCCTGTCAGTGCATCCTGAATTCCATATTTACCTCATTATCGTGGGGTGGCAGCTGATAGAGAAGTTGTTTAATTCGGTGTTTCTCTCCAGGGCTGTTAACATAAGGGACCTTCTCCTCTGGCAAGCAGGCGAAATACAGCTGGACCTGACCAGGAGGAAAGCAGAGTTCAGACCGAGGGACACACATCACCCAAGCACTGCAAGCATCCTTCAGCTACTGTTTTATCTCGAGTCTCATTTATGAAGGAAGGTGGTCACGCCACATTAGACCTGTGACAGGGTTTGTGCTGAAAATACGAGACCCAGATGAACCAGCTCAGCAAACCTGAATTGTCTCTGATAAAACTAGCACCCAGCTGCTGAATTGCTTTCCTGGAATGCAATTTGCAGTGACAATTAGGGGGGTATCATAAATTATGTACATTTAATGTTCTCATTATTCCCACCCCCTCCAGGGCCGGTCAACAACCCCGTGGAAATTCCAAGTTTCCCTCTGCAATTTACCACACAAGGCATGAAGCTTTCCAGAAAACAGCCACTATATAAACAAATTTAATTTGCTCTCTGCATTTTACACATTGTTGAGACAAAAGCTGTTTTGTAGTCTCCTGCTGATCAGGTTCACCCAAAGCATCAGCTTTCATTGCTTCCATGTGGGCTTTCCTAAGAAGGTGGAAACATCCTTCCCTTGGGAGGAGGCTGGATCCAGCCACATTTCAATCAGATGCAAATTAACTATGACATTTTCATGGACTGCATGTTTTTGATAAAGAAATCAGTATTAGGTGTACACACCTATCAATCTTCACTCAAAAAAAAATTATGACAGGAAAGCTGTAATGAACACTATGACAAAGCCCAATGGCAAAAAATATTTTTGTGGAACAGCTACAGATTTATTGTTTTTCCTCTGCAGTTTCCAGCTTGTCACGAGGCCTGGGGCTGTAAATAGGAGTCAACTATTGGCAAAAATATTACTTGCCATCCAGATTTAAATAATGTTCAGGTCAACAGCTTATTACTGTGCAAGACAGATGAAAAAGAAGCTGTAATCAGTCACTTCACTCAGGAAGCGATCAAAATTATGTGGGAAAGGCTGTACAAAACATGATATGGTCTTTGTTTAACCAAAACTTCAAACATCATAAGTCTACTGTAAGCCCTCTTACTACTGTCTGTATTTCAAGCAGCTGCAGCAAAAGATTCTTACATGCAGTAAGAAGTGAAGCTTTAAAGATACTTTATGCCCTTTTCTCAAGTTTATTGCACTGTTCTCAAAATAAGTCATTTCTCTTGGAAAAAAAACCTTCAGTGAGTTTGTGCTAGCTGGATTCTGAAGGTATTTTAGGGCATTTAATTGCTCTGGCAGAATGTTAGCTCACTGTTCGCCTTAAGGTCCGATTCATCAGGATTCTTATATATGCTTAAGTAAGCGACAGTTTCCCTAAAAATAGCCCATCATTTGCTATTCCAGTGGACTTGTTACTTTATTCATGATTAAGAAAAATCTCTGCACATAGCAAAAAGGAGGCATCTTCAGTACCTGTATAACTATGGACTGTGTGAGCTTGCCAGCTGAGGGAGGACTGCTCTGCCTCTTAGCAGGCGCTACAAAGCTACTCTGTCCGTGTAACACTGAAGTCTTAACACTGGGTATCACTGCGCACACAGCTTCAGCACAGCTGCCGTGTCATCCAGTAAATGAATACTGTTAAGAGGATCATTTTGATCTCCCATTGCAACTTTCACTTGTATTTCCATTATCACAGTGTTATAGAGGGTAAAGCAGAAAGGGAAGAGGGGAAGGAACAGCCCAACCAATCCATGAGTGTCAGCTCCAGAGACCGTACAGGAGGAATCCTGGCATAAACAAATGACAGGTGTACAGCTAAACAAGTGTAAAATACATTACTACTCGTCATGGTGACAGTACACTTTTGTCTATGTGTGCTGTAGTAACATACATGTTCTAGATGTCAAATGCCTAATTATTTAAAGAGTTGTACAAGTGCACTGAAGTACTGGCCAAATAGCACAACGACACAAGGTATGCCATGAGCTTTAAATTAAGCTAATAACATTTCAAACAGAAAGTGCTTTCAAAACTTGACAGTTCATACCTCTGTGGCACATAGTGATTGAAAAATCTTGACTGGGAGCTTTTTTCTTCCTTTTTTTTTTTTTTTTTTTAAAAACATAAAACTCCTTGGTGTTGAGGATTTTAAGCTCCCTAAACACAGCCTCACTGGAATAGGAATCATAGAATCACAGATGTTAGGGGTTGGAAGGGACCTCTAGAGATCATTGAGTCCAACCCCCCTGCCAGAGGAGGATCATCTAGGTAGGACATGCTGCACAGGAACACATCCACGTGGGTCTTGAAAGTCTCCTTCTCTGGAGACTCCACAACCTCCCTGGGCAGCCTGTTCCAGTGCTCCCATCATTCAACAAAACAAGGGTAACAAGAAGTGAAAAGTTCTAGACAAGTTTAAGTTATATGCATTATAAGAATGTAATTAGACTTGTAGACTCACTCCCTTAGTCCTTATGAGGCTTATTTTAAAAATGCAGAAGTACAGCTGGTACCTGCTCTGGTCTCAGGCCTGGGGGGACCCAGGCGTATTCTTCCAAGGCACATCCAGAGTCATCGTCAGATGTTGAGCTTCGCTGACACCCAAAAACGAGATTGTTGGCTTTGGCCTCCATCTCCAATGGCATAAGTGTGAAGTGTTAAATATTTCAGCTGCAGTTCATCAAGCAATTGATCTGGAGGAAGAGATTAACAGAGCTTTAATAAATCTGAACATGCAACAACTACCTATCAGTGTAAATGATCTTAACAACAGTTCAGAATTCCTGCTGTTGCCCAGAACAATAGATGATTGAAGCATCATTACAGCGTGCTTCAAGCAATTCAAAAGTGCTTAAAAGAGTTATAAAAATAAATCTAATCAGGAAAAACTAGACACACACTACCATGTTTGGCAGCCCCAATGTATTTCAGTATTAACACTTGTCGTCGTTCACACTTCTGCTTGTTTCACATCCCAGGCTCTATGTAGGTATATCCAGGAGTGACTCATTCAGCAGATAGTAACAAAAGGAATTACATGAGCTCTTCCTGAAGCCATTACTACCACCAATCTAGTAACACAAGAGACATGACAATTGTTTGTCAAAATCTAAAGAAATTGTTGGAGAAAGGCAGTTGTGCAAGTATCATCCTGTTTTTCACGAAGTAGACACAAAACGGTAAGAATCTGCTGGATTCCTCTGAGAACTTTGGTTGAACTATACCAGAGTGGAAGGGCATTGGTCCAGCTAAATATCTGAAATCAAATCATGCCAGGTGAGGCTCTGTAAAATATATCACAGCTGTTCTGTTAAAACTCAACAGGGACATGCTTTTCTTGATTCATGACACCTGGAGGCCTTAGTGGCATCGTTTTGAGTCACAATTGGCAAAAGAAGGCTCTTGCCAACATCTGTAGCATTTTGCACTAAAAAGCTTATTAATGTAAATATCTCAATTCTAGCAGAAGTTCTTAGGAAATTCAGACCAGGAATTACAGTGAAAAGCAGATAACCAAAAGCAGAGAGGATTTATCCTATCATGACAGATGTCCTGACCACTGGGTTTAGAAACAAGCTTGTTTCTATAGCACAACATTATACATGAGCTGTGCCTTCCCTGCAATTCTGTTCATCTAAACACAGATGCAGTTTTGTCAGAGCTAGATCTGAGCCATAGAAAATTTTAATTTCTTTAACATACAACCTTGGGGGGGGTGTAAAGGGGAGAGCAATCAAAAGGTGGATCTCTCACTTCCAGTCTCATCACTATCGTATTACACAAAATAAATTGCTGCTAGATCACAGGTGGCAGAAAGATTTAAGGTTGCGTACCCAAGTATTCTGCTAGTTACTCAACAGGAATTTCTCCTTTGTAAGGCTCTTGTTAGTGCCAGGCTCTGTTGATACATAGACCCAAAGCTGCTCCATGAAAAGTGTCAACGCCATCCAAAGCTACAAACTCATTGAAAGGACGATATTCGATATTACGAAGTCTATCTACCCCCATTTTCGGTATGACTTTGCACTCCCACAGGCAATAAAAAGAGGTGGGATTAGTTAACTCCTCCACTGAGCTGGTGCTTAAAAATATTATCTTGTTTGTTAACTTTACTCCAGAAATTTCCCACTATTTTTGGTGCATTGCTAAGATGCCAACACACTTCTATTACGCTCCATAGCTGCACTGTAATAAAAGACTCATTCAGTATTTGATAGGGCAAGCAAACCTGCCAACCTCCCTGCTGAGAACAGGCTATTTCTACAAAGCTTGTGAGCTGTCAGGCAAATTTCTGAAGTCTTACTCTATAGCCCAACAACTGAAAGTTAGCAAACAGCTTTTGAGCTTAGCATCACTGTATTACAATCTCTGGCAAGGAGGGTGAGTAAAACCCAACTCAATCCTTAAGGCTCAATCCTATATATTTAAAATGGATCCTGGTACATACTAGATCCCGTGAATTAATTTCCTTCAGAAACAAGTGATAAGACAAGTGATATAAAACTCTCCAGGGGAATGAAGCAAAGCATCAGATATGTTTTTGTTATTGCTTGTATAAAACTGAGTTGCAAGGAAGGAGGGACAAGAAATGACTAGCAAAAAAAGGCAACAGACGTATAGGGATGCGCAGGTTGGCAGCTTGCGTCCTGCATCATCTATACCCAAATAATGACCAAGTATAAAATCATGAGTATCATCAAGAAGCTCAATTCCTTCCAGTATGATCTTAGTAGTAGATGAACTGTTTTACAGTTTCCCTTCAGAAAGGGGCAGATAGCTGGTTTACAATAGTGTGCCATGCACCAGTGCCTAAGCTGGTATTTCCTATTCTTACAGCATTGCAACACGAGAACTTGTGCTGATCAACTCGGCACTTTTCAGGAAGTGACTTCTGCCTAATAACCCAGGAATAAAAAGAGTCACTAGGTGAAACATCTTTGCCAACATTTCATTAGGCAGCCTGACCTCAACCACACCACAGGAAGCAGATCTGAAATGCAGTGTAGCCAAAGAGGCAGGTTGAGCTCTGACAGGCCCTGGGCACTGGAGCAGGGCATAGCCCTGGCTCCCTCACATGATGCCCACCACTCACAGATAATTGAGTAATTGCTTCATATGGATTGTTCAAAAACTCCACAAGATCAACGATTAACTTATCCGACTTTCTTCTCTTGAAAGACGAGGAAACAAACCAAAATCTGAATGCATGAAGACTTAACTTTTCTGAGGATTTCTGAACATTAAGGCTACATGCTACTTCTACATGGTAAAAAGCAGCGCTGGGTAACGTTGTATAGCAAAGGTACGTAAGTGCATCACCTAATTCCAAGAAAGACAAGGCACTGGTATGAGAGAGACCTCGCTGCTTTTCCAGGGAGACTGATCCTGCCTGGGCCACCTTTGACCCATGCATTTCAGACTGCACACACTCCGGCTCCAAGAGAAAACCCTAGACCCAAGGGGCCAACTCCCAGTGATACAGGGCAGGCTGAAAGTATAGCTGATAGAGAATAAAGGAAAAATACATCTTGTCTAAACTTAAATGCAGCTTTAACAGTCAGGCTGCTCCTCCCCACAGAAGGCGATTGGAAACATTTAAAGAGAGATTCATAAATCTCAGTGAACCAAGATTACTCAAAGGACAGCAGTCGCTTTAAAACACTACCACAGAACTAATGTTAAGCCAGCTATAAAATGACTAACAGTTCATGATATATCAATACAGCCATGTCACAAATATTGTGGTGTTGCTGAGAATGAGGTTTCTGAAACAGCCCAATTGAACAGCAGGCTATTACAGAACTATTTTAGCAATTGCTTGTTTAGGAGTTCTCCCTCCTCTCCTGCTCCAGTGTAATTTGGTTTGCATTTTAAAACTACAGGATTCTTCCTCCCCACCCCCAACTGCACTCATCCTTCAAAGTGATCTGTTTAAAATGATTACATCCTAAAGAGGATTCAAATGAATATAAACAACAGCTGGAAAAATAAATGCTGAGGGATGAGTAGAAAGGTGGTCTTTCTACTCCTGACATGACATCTACAAAACACAGCAAAGATGTTTTGTTTTGCTTTTTTGAAGTCTATGGAACATTTTGAGGTTTTGGCTCTGTTCAAATACAGCCTCTCAAAAAAGCTTTGTAGCCTACCAGGAAGTACTGCATTGGCACTTTGACAACTATGAATAACAATTGAATTAAACAGCTAAGTTTGATTTTTTTTTTTTAAAGCAATTAATAAATTTTTCCACTAATATATTAAACCAGCTGTATTATGACAGAGTTCTTAGAAGTGAAGACAAACTACACTCCCCATTATAAACCTATTGGTACACAAAGATTCAAGCTTAAAACAAAGCTATTGCTGAACCCCATATGAAGGTTATCCCCATGCTAGGATTTCCAGCTCACTGATTACGTTCACCCCTGACCAGATAGAAAAGGTCATGATTTGTGAGCACACTTAGACAAACATCTCCAGGCCCATCCCCTGCTGTTTTACTCTGTCCTGCAGGGCAAATTGTTTAACAACTTTTTTGTTAGAAGGCTTGTTAACAAGGCTATAGGGGATACAAGATGCATATCACATGCATCCATTCACAATGAAGGCTCAACGAGTTAAGATTAGCATGGCCAGCCCATTCACCTGCTTATTTAATCCCTGGTGCATGATAACTACGTTAGAAGAGGAAGGGTGTAATACAGCAGCAATAAACCACCATAAAATAACCAGTAATAATTTAAAGACTCTTTCATATACGTATTACACAAATGATCAGAAAGTCCCATTCCCTAGCTACAGCACAAGTAACGTTATCTACGGACAGCTCTACAGCTCTGTACTTGGGACATCCAGACACAGAGTTGATGAGCAGAATCTCATCAGCACGCGTCGACTTCTTCAGCTGTTGGGTCTTAACAGAACTACCCAGAACAGTAGGGGAAGAAATGAAGCCTGCAGACTTGCTCATTCAACAGACCTTTAGAGGGACCCTAGAAGCAAGAACTTTTTTCCCTTTCATTAACCAGCATCCAAGGACCGACAGAAGAGTTAAGAGCTTTCCTCCTCTAGCATGCTAGTGCAAAGGTGACTCTTCCAACTGCAAGTCGGGCGATCCTTCTCAGGGTATGTTCTTTTGACGAGCCATGCTGCAAAGACAGGCTACCTGCATTGACAAAAGGAGGAAGCCCCGTGACAAAGCATCGCCCCACGCCAGCACATCTGATGGGGATGTCAGTTATGCTGTGCAGCGCTGATGGAAATACAACCACACGCTGCAGCTGAGCGAGAACCAAACCTCTAGCTGAGGAAGCGGTATTCTCACAGATGCCCCCCCTCCCTCTCCTTAAGAGGGTACAGAATTAGAAAGAAAGAAATCTTGCCTTTTACAGTCTCCCATTGATTTTTTTAAGATTCTATTTTAAACAGCAGCCAGACTTTACTCCAATGTACACATATACTCAGGTTTCACCCCGTCACCTGTTGGCTCCCGAACAACACCCTTCTTTGTTAGGGCTCACAGCTCTCATTTTAGACAAGTTTCCAGAGAAAACACTTCAAGAAACTGTTCAGTAAGTCACAAGACTGAAGTTGTTAAAAAAGAAAATATATAATCAAGGCGCATAGCCCAGTTTATTCCGACAGACACTCCGAGGCGTACGCGCTCGTCGCAGAGGGACCGGGACGACACCTTCTTCAGCAAGCAGAGCTTTCTGAAGGGCAGGTGGGCTACTTCCCGCCCTGCCCAATTTTCAAGGGCGTTACGATGGGTCAGAGGCGCCCCCAGCCCACCCTGTCCCCCTGCTCCGGGGCCGGCCTCCCGCCGCTGCGCTAAGGCACCGGCACCCGCCCTGCTGCTCCGGCGGATGAGCCGCGAAGGAAAGCGGGTACCAGGAGCCGCAAATTACCTCTTCACAGCACCGAAACGGTGGCAAGACTGCTGGCGGAGCCGGGAGAGGAGGCGCAGGAAAGGCGATCTCCGCTGCAGACCCGACCCCTCGCTGCACTAGTTGTTTAAAACCGAGCCCCTTTCCCCGCTGCCCCCAGGGCTGTAAAAACAGACCCGGTGAGGCATCCGCAGCTCCCCGGCTCCGGGACGGGCGCTCTGCTCCCCTCGATTCCCCTCCCCAAGGCAAGTCGGAGGAACGTCCAGCACCAGGCACAGTCCCGCCGAGGAGAGGGACGGCGGGGGAGGGGAGGGGGGCGAGGACGGGACACGACTCCTCTGCCTTGTCCCTGCCGGGCGGCGCCGCCACTTCCCCTCCTCGTCCCGCCCGCTGAGAGCGCGGCGGGAGAGCTACCTGCGCCGCCCCCCCGCCTTCCTCTCCCCTCCCTCCCTCCAGGCTGTAAATCGGGGAGCGAGCAGCCTCCCGAGCGCTCCTCCCCAAGCGCAGCCCGGACCTGCACCACAACCCCTTGGGGGGCTGTCGCCTCCTCCCCACCTCATCCCTCACCGGGGGCAGGGGCGCGGCCCCAGCTCGGTGCGCCCCTCACCCCGACTCCTGCAGCGGCGGGAGGAATTTCTGATCCACAGCCTCTCATAAACCCCTCCCATGCTCCCCAGATGCCCATCTCTTCGGACGGCCTCGCCAGCCGGGGCCACCTCAACTT
>JANHGN010011437.1:0-12723 GCA_024605025.1 Megaceryle maxima
TCGGCCTTTTGGCTAAGATCAAGTGTAGTGTAGATATCACATAGATTTATCCCCTAGAAATGGTTGGGAAGTAACAAAAATACTTCTATAAAAATTTTCATTTTGTTGTGACTTGTGAAATGATAAAATGCACAACACATTCTGATGTTGTTAAATTTTAAATTTCTAAAAAAAAAAAAAAAAAAATTGCAATAAAAAATTCAGTGCATCCTTCTCTTGTATGTCCTGGAACTCCAGCCAAATCTCCCTCTGCCCCCAAGACAAACTTCTAGTTCTCACCATATCTCATGAAATACAATTAACATTGAATCTGCAAATGAAAAACTCAGGAATAAATAACATCAGAAGACACCATTGCCCTGGAAGATAGCAGCTGAGATCAAAAGCAGGCAGACAGCAAACATATGTGTCTTCAGAATCACTGACACAATTTACATAAGGCTGTATAGGCTTACCACTGCAAATATCAAAATGGGGATCAGTTGCTTCTCAAAAAGAAATGAACTTGTTCAAAACAAAAGAAAACACAGGATTTAAAACAGAACAGATGTAAATCCTGAGTTATGCATGAGGATGTTAGATGATCCCATGTTCCTTTTTTGGCCTCAGTCTAGTGACTTCCCTTGGACTTCAACAGAAGAGGAATATGAACCATCCGACCAGATATTTCTAACTTAAAGCAAAGTCCAGGTTTACTTAAGGTTTAATCAAAAGGACCTCACCATCTTGTGACTAATGTGTGCATAGTTCCTATTCAAATGAACATGCATGGGCACACATGATAGGATTCGGGGTCATCCTCATGGAAAGCAGCACCACGGAGAAAGACCTTGGAGCCCTAATGGATAGTAAGTTATCCATGGGACAGCAAAGTGCCCTTGTGGCCAGGAAGGCCAATGGCATCCTGGGTTGCATTAAGAAAACTGTGTCCAGCAGGTCTGGGAATATTCTTCTCCCCCTCTACTCTGCCCTAGTTAGACCACACCTGGAATACTGTATCCAGTTTTGGGCTCACCAATTTAAGAGTGACAAAGATCTATTGGAGAGAGGGCAACAGAGAGCTATGAGGATGATTAAAGGACTTGAGCATCTATGAAGAAAGACTGAGAGAACTGGGGCTGTTTAGTCTTTAGAGGAGAACACTGAGAGGGGATCTTATTAATGTCTATAAATATCTGAAGGGTGAATGTCAAATGAAAGGAACCAATCTCTTTTCTTTATTGCACAGTAATACAGCAATGAATAACAGGTATAAACTTGAACATGGAAGGTTCCACCTCAACATGAGAAGAAAGTTCCAGAGCATGGACCATGTTTCAGAGCACTGGAACAGGCTGCCAAGAGATGTTGAGGAGTCATCTTCTCTGGAGACTTTCAAGACCTGCCTGGATGCATTCCTGAGTGGCATGCCCTAGGTGATCCTACTTTGTCAGGGAAGTTGGACTCGAGGATCTGTAGAGGTCCCTTCCAACACCTAACATTCTGTGATTCTATGATTCTGTGATAACTTATTTTCTTTCCTCCTGAAATCTGACTGTTAAGGACTTGCCTTACAAATTTCTCCGCCTTTTCCCAACTCTTATGTGATCCTTTCTTTCACACACAAAACTTTTGCACCATTTCTTACACAAAACCCATGCTTGTGCTTTCCTTTTTAATAAGAAAAGATGTCTGTTTTCCATGTTATAGACCAAGATCTGAAACTATCCTGATACCTCCAGTGCTGTTCTCACTAATTTTAAAAAAATCATAATGTAATTTCCATGAGCAGAATAGCAACGAGCATGGGTTGAAAAATGTTGTTGTAGAAATTCCATATGTTTCAAATTCCCCAGAGATTCACAGAGCAGATGTGAGCAGAAGTGAGCAGGTCTCTAATTTTCTCCCCACCAGACTTTTTGCTTAGCACAAGTAGCTAGGACTTTTCAGACTTTTAGAATGCTTTTGTTCTTAATGTCACACAGAAACTCTTGGGAATGGCAGAGGATTTAAGATGAGTGGAAAAATTAATTTTCCTCCCTAGAAAAAATATTTATTAGTTAGATCACATGGGGAATTTTTCAGAAACAAAGTGTACTTCTGAAAAGCAGGAACAAGCCTTTTCTGAAAGGAAATATTCACAGGATTTCCATTTTTTGACAATCAAGAAGTAATTTTCCAATGTGTCCTTCCTGTCTGAATTTGCAAACTCTCTACCTGAAGTTCCAGAGACCAGATGTCCAAGGAACCAGAGAGACAGACTAATGAAAAATATTAGGCTGTACAAGCACTCAGTCGATCATCTAATCGGATACTGTCCCAAACTTTTCAGTGCATGTAAAAGTACAAACAAAAGGTTTCTGCTTGCATTGTTTTACCACAGAAACATCATTTTTTTCTCATTTGAAGTAAAATTTTTAGCACATAAGGTTCAAATGCATTTCCTGAGGAAGTAGGGATCATTTAAAAATGAGGTTGTTGTGGCCTAACAAGAAACCTGCTAATGCAGGTTTATACAGCTGCACACATTACTGGGTATAAAACTAAGCGGCCTTTCAAATGCCTATAGGATGAGCCTGGAGTGAATATGAAGGAGAACAGTCATTTTCTCACATAAAACTTACACATACAAGTAAAGATTTGGATTTGATGCTTGTCTGTGGTAATCCTTTGTTTATGTACATGAATTACCCAGTCATTGTGTAACAGGGACTTAACAAGGACCTGAACATTGAGCAGGGACCATATGTGTTTTATACCTATGTCAGTGATTTTCTGTGACTGGAGTGTCTGATGCAGTGGGACAAGACAGTTACTTCCCAACAACTTTTTAGGTGGTTTTGTTTGTGAATGAGCACACAGATCTACACACATGAATTTAACTACATTCACATAGATAACTGTGTACATATTCCTATATCTTTGTGCATATATAAATATTGTACACAAGCTTGTGAGAGGTCAAGATGCTCAGTTATCCCATACTTCACATGCTACAGTCTCAGTGTGAAAACAATCTTTTCTAAAAAAAAAAAAAAAAAAAAAAAAGAAAAAAGAGGGAGAAACATCTAGCATGAAGTAATCCCTGCTCTCTCTCCTTCATTCCACAACTGGCATTCTCAAAGCCTGTTACCCAGCTCCTGCAGCTCTCTTCATGATCACGGGGAGAAACACACAAGAAATGCAGTATTTCCCTAACCCACCTGGGTTAGGGAATACAGGGAAAGATACTGTATCCACAAGAATTTGTTGCTTATGATGCTACAGTGAGCAGTGTCCCCAACTCTCACAGGTTACATGCCTGTATTATCAGGGATGCTGTGGAATTGTTCATAGATTATGCCTAGAAACTGCAAATTCCCTCACTCCCTGCTTGCCTTCCCTCACTTTTAACCTGCCTACTGCCTCCATGAAAATCCCTCTTCATTTGGGCTTTGTGAATGGGAGTAGTGTGGGGCACTATAATCTCCTACCCTGGTGTCTTCCCTCACAAACCATCTGAGATCAAAAAACCTCAAATATATTAAGTCTATTATGAAGTTTATGTATCAGTTTTTCATAAGCCACTGAACTGGATAAAGCAACTGACTGTTCTGTCAAAGGCTGAGATTCACTCTTTCAGTCATAATATGATTTTTTTTTTTCCAGATATCAAGTAATTTTCCAACTTGCTGTTTGAGCTTTAATCACAGTTTTTCCAGCATACCATCTAATATACACGGGACAGGAGACATTTCTCTATTTGGTGCCCTTGAGATAATCTCCACTTTAATAATTTATTTTTCCACAGAATCCAGGCTAGCAGTGTTACAAATGCTGAAAAAATGGCATTTTTCACCTCTGCTGCCTGTTAAAATGCTCAGTGCAACATTCACAGAGGTGTTTCATTTATATAACTGTTTTAATTTTCCTCTGTCATCCCCCTCTTCATGCTGAAATGAAAAAAGCTTAATTCATTAAGGCCTGTAAGGGGCTTAAATTGTAATGGCTGGCACAAATTATAGAAATGTAGCAAAGTTTATCTTCTGTAGAATGTGGAAAGGTAGAATTTGGATGAAAGATGATTCTCAGAAATAATATTCATTGGGTTTTAGCACATGGACATGTTGCATAATTCCATTCCTGCTCACAAAGAATAATGAGAAAACTACTGGCACTACCTTACTCCAATTAGTTTTTTCCTTTGCTTTGGCCTCCCTGGGGCTAATACAGCTCTATCTGTTCTAAAGAACTAGCATTCAGTCCTCAATATATTCAGGTGGACCATAAGGCAATATTCCCTTTGAATTATTATATGATGAATAAGCAGAGATTTTGTGTTGATAAACACAGATTGACAGACTGAACTGACAGATTGCAGCTCCATCTCTAGTCTCCAGCCCAGGGTGGCTGTGACTCCCAGGAGCTGGCAGGGCATCTGTCAGTGAATGATCACTGTAAGTTTGCCCAGTTTTTAGGATATTGAAGAGACAGGTTTGAATGACCTCAGTCCTGTTGAGCTGCCCCAGTGTTAGAATAAATTTCAAAGGTGTTCACCCTGAGCTCCTCTTGAGCACTATAAGTCCATTATGGCAATCTGAAATAAATACTGCTTTATATTACTATTCCAAGCTGTACACAATGGCACCTCAGGAGCATCTTCATAGCCTTATTATATGACACACAGATAAGACAGCTTCAGACATTTCAGTTTAATGATTTAATATTCTTATATTATTGTCCCATTGCAGACCATTGTCTGAGATGAGATACAGATAGAAAAATTGTCTGACCCAGTATGGCAGCTCTTACACTCTGATCTCATGACAAGTTGCTCTGAAATCCTCCAGCAGATTTGCATGAAAATGGAACAGTAGAATCTGATGCCAGTTTTGTGTATTTACAGTTGTTAAATTTTTGGATGCTCTAACAACCATACTATTGTTTGGCCTTTTAATACTGAAATATTTTGAAAACAATATTTAATATGTCCTGCCCAATATGGAGGCTAAAACCAAACAATGTAAGCCTGATTCAAGTAATGAAATAGTGTCTTTAAAATAAGGATAAAGAAATAAATTAATTTTAAAAAGTATTGAATTTGTCTTGTTATTTCCTTCCAGACAACAGCAGAGAAGAGCAATTTCAAAGTCACTGTGGGTTTCTCATGATCGATGTTGCTGTTGTATTTTATCCTTCTGCTGCTAGAATTTTCTTTCTCTTGAAGTATATCAGACCTTTTCAGAGTATTCTTCATTAGCAAAGTTTAAGTCAAATCACTGACTTCAAAGCAGAAAACTAATACTAATGTTGTTTTTTTTTTTCCAATAAACTACAAGTTCATACTATATGATTGGTAAAATATAATACAGTAATAGTCCATATCTTTTTGAGCTGTAAAAGTGTCAATACAGAGGTTTTGACTGTTACTACAGACAGTAAAATCTTTGCCACACTCTTGTAAAGGGCACTTTGCTATTATATTCTTTGATGCCAGGCTTCCCTATCAATTTAATATCACCCTCATAGAACTCTACAAGGGGCATTTGCAGCTAAATTTAAAGAAGGAAAAATTCAAAAGCAAGTTTGTCCTTGTTTCAGTGCCTTTCTTCTGAACATTGCTGGGGGTTTTTTTTTAGGGGAAGAGTAAACACAAGGAGAGAAAGCCTCCTGGTTCATAAAAGGATTGCTTCCAAACTGAAGGCCAATGGGAATAGGCAAGATATACTTGCCTGTTCATTGACATCCGTTGTCTTAAAATGATAAGCTTTTTGATGATCAGGATAGTATCTGTTCTGATCTTGTACTACAGCTAAAAAACTGACATTTTGGTAATGTAATGTCAGTATTTCCAATATAGATAAATCTGACAAACACATGGTATATCCTGTATCAGGCTTCTTTCTATGCCCAATTCCTCCATGTATCACTGGCAGAGAGAATCTGATAAATCCCAAGTGCAAGTGCTGGACTTGCCATGCATGTATGTATGTGCAGAGTACCTGATGTTCAATTCTTTGGGCCATGGAATAGACTCAAAGCATCCATCTAATGACATAAGGTATTACTTACATTCAGAGAATAAAAAAAAATGTGTGTAGCAGTAACACCATTTATCACTGTTGCCCTACCAGTTTTCAGGCTCTATTTGAACACTCGCATGATCGTACAGATAGGCCATGGAATGCTTCCAGCATCCATTGAAAGAGAACAGAGGAGATCCCATTTACCTCCACTGCAGGATCAGGATAAATGATGCTTTAAACTGAGGCTAACTAAAACTCTGTATCTGTTCAGAAGATAAATCTCAGAGGGAGATACAAAGCAGGGTAGATTAGTCACAGGAGATCAGGACACTTTGTTTAAGGTTCCTTTATTGAAGTAGTAAATAAAAACTGTTATCTGATGGTCCTACAAGTAGTGAAACCAATCAGTTTCCTCTTCCTGAGCACTCTCATAAACATTTATAGCCAATACACCATGGCTTTGGTGAACAAGAGTGTGCAGTTCTCATCATATGAGATGATCTGTTCTGGAAAACATCTACTATATAGAGAGATTTTGTTGCCTATACCAAACCCAACCTTCAGACAAATATCATTGACATTATTTCTGGCCAAATCTTTTTGACTGGAGATTTTTCCTCCTACCTAAGAATTTCCCACTAAAACCCCCTTGTATTACAGAGAAGTTTTATTCCCATTTCTTGAAATGTGTCTAAGAGCTCTGACGGAATGAATTTGTAGTTTATTGAGAGGACCTGACCTGTGTTTTCACTGCAAGCCATGAGACAGCAACTCCCTCTAACCATTTTTTTTTACAGTCAGGACCTCAGTTTTGCCAGACAGAAATGCACTTTACCCAAGTTAGGCCCTTTTTACTGCACTGTTCAGTTGAGTTGCAAACCAGGAAAGAGGCAGATACATGATGCTAATCATTCCTTCGCTGGTTCCTCACTCTGAATATTGCTTTGACTAATTAAAACCCCCTCAAATGTATATGGAAATGCCAGTGTACACTGTGTGAGAGAGACAGGCAGCATTGCAGCAGTTATATAAAGGTGGTGCATGAAATGCTCCTAATGCAAAACAGGCATTCAGCCAGAGGTCTGACATCTCCTGGACTTGCTCCCTGCATCATCCTCAGATTCCAAAGCATAGCAAGCAAATGCTTTTCAGACCGTTTAGCACCACTGAACCACTCTCACTTTGGATCTGATCTCTGAAATGGTATTTCAGTATTTTGATCTGTTCTCAGCTGTAGTGTTTTGGTCTGATTTCAATACTAAAGGGAAGGAGAACAAGACTGGACCTCTTATTCATACTCATGCATATAAATTCTCAGGGCTATAGTAAACCAAGTATTAAGATGTCATGGCAAGCTGGGGCAGATATACCAGGCTAAGGGGCACTAAGGTGATATTGAGCCAGTATTTCTCTCTATACCGTGAGTTCCCTCAGACGATATGAAATTACTTCTTCCAGAGTAGATTGGATCAGCTGTCCTCTCTCTTTGACCTCTCCTGAACATTTTTATTTACACTCCCTGTGGACACCCAAGTCAAAATAGATTATCACAAGTTTGCAACTTAGATTCTTGGAAGATTGTCACACACCTGTGCTAAATGCACTAAGAACAGAACCGACAAGATATCTGTTTGAGATTATTATCTGTAAGTCAAGCATGAGATTTCAGTATACTTCTGGGTGAAGACTTAAGGGCAGAATATCAGACTAAAGGGAAAGTAGCAATTTTGGAGAACTGCGCTTCTAATCTGATTCTGAGGATTTATAGTTTGACATTGCTTTGTCTTTATCCTTGCAAAGGCCTTTTTTTCCCTTGTCACAGTGAAGTCTTTCTACTATTCACATTAGCGACTTTACATGAGCCTTCATAATTGTTTTTTATAAAATACGTTGATTTCTATCATCCTGTTTAATGATGTGCTACATTGTTTATAAGATAATGCAATGAACCCACTTTGAACTCATTCTATTATCCCATAAGTAATGCAATAAACTGCTTAACAGGACAATTAAATCAAGTGATTTCAGGTTAATGTTATTAGACAGTGTTCAAGAACATGCAACTTTTGTTTTGAGGATTGGCTTACCCTTTTAAATATTGGAAAATGTACTTTACTAATGTTTTTCTTTGTATTCCCTAAGGTACTAATCACATTATTCATTGCTGAGGCCCAGAAATATTATAGCAGCTTTCCAAACAGAGGAGAGAGTTAGTGTAGCCTCTAGTAACTTGTGACAAAGCAATGGATTTAATAACCTTGGAGAACTCCCCAGGGTATTATGCAGCAGTGTTCAAAGAGTAGGGAGGGAAGAAAAAAAAAAAAAAAAAGACATTTCATTATATACAGACAGTAGAAAATCAAATACATAAAAGAAACATAAAGGTTAAATACATTATGCTGTTGAAAAAAACAGAATGCTCTACCTACATATCATACCTGATTTTAATTTTTGAAAGGGATCCTAATGAATATTTTTAGACAGCACCACTTTTTTCCCTATATCTTTTTTCTGGCCCACCCAAAAATATAATTCAAATACTCTGCACCACGCAGAATTTCATTAGGAACAGTTCCAGTGAAATTAAATCTCCATTGTGCATCTTGAGTCTGCTCTAATGATTACTGCTCCACTGAGTATGTAATTTAAAGTCTCTTGTTAATAGATGAGGTGCCGAACACCAACAGCTAGCTCATCCAAACTTCACAGTTGAAGAGCTATCTTGCTTACAGCCGGGGAAATCTACTTCCAGTTGGACTTCCATGGAACAATACTGACATCTAACAGCAGTTGAAGTAATCCTATTTGAATATTACACTATAATTTCAAAAGGGGTCTGATATTTTTCTTTCTTAACAATCTCAGTAATGTATTTCAAAAATTAAGAACAACTGTGAAATTCTTACCTGGATTCAGGTTGTCAAGATATGGCTAAAATGACTATGATAAGCAAACAAATGAAAAATGAAAAAAGCAGTAGTTAAATCCATTGTGCTGTTAAAAAAGTGACTCTGCAGTTCTTTTGAATGGAAAGAAATTTTTAAAAATGCTGAGAAAGTAATAAATATTGGAGTTGCTAATTTTGACACATTTCAAGATGCATATATTTATTGTTCTAGTGGGTAAACTATTATCTTGAAGGAGGTGTTTTGCTGTACCCAAAACACTACATTTATATATTTAGGTTTTGGTTCACCATCAAACATTAAACCAATTGCTTGCTGAACTCTAATGACAAGGCCAAATTTTTTAAAGGAATCTCCTCCTCTGTACACGGAGAGACATGGCTTCACAGAATCACAAAATCTTGGAACGGTCAAGGATGGAACAGACATCTGGAAGTCATCTCACCCAACCCCAACCCTGCTCAGGCAGGGACCCCTAGAGCCAGTTGCCCAGGACCACGTCCAGGGAGCTTCCGAATATCTCCAGGGATAGAGACTCCACAACTTCCCTTGGAAATCTATGCCAGTGATGTCATCCTCTTAGTAAAAAATTTTTTCCT
The DNA here is from genome assembly GCA_024605025.1 of Megaceryle maxima. Taxonomy (NCBI): domain Eukaryota; kingdom Metazoa; phylum Chordata; class Aves; order Coraciiformes; family Cerylidae; genus Megaceryle; species Megaceryle maxima. The sequence continues at coordinate 9,490 of JANHGN010011437.1, forward strand.
GATGTTCAGCAGGAACCTCCTGTGTTTCAGTTTGTGACCACTGCTTCTGGTACTGGCACTGAGCACCACTGAAAAGAGCCTGGCTCCATCTTTTTTACACCCTCCCTTCAGGTATTTATAGACATTGATAAGATCTCCTGTGCCTCCTCTTCTCCAGTCTAAACAGTTCCAGCCTTTCCTCATAGAAGAGATGCTCCCGTCCCTTAATTGTCTTGTTGACCTTTGCTGGACTCTCCAGTATATCCATGTCTCTCCTGTACCAGGGAACACCACAGGTGTGATCACCTTACCAGTGCCAAGTAGAAGGGAAGGATCACCTTCCTCTATGAGATGGTAATACTTTGCCTAATGCAGCCCAGGATTCTGTTTTCCACCTTTGTGGTAAGGACCTATTGCTGGCTCATGTTCAACTTGGTGGCCACCAGGACCCCTAAGTTGTTTTCTGCCAACTGCTTTTGAAATGGGTGGTCTCTAGCATATATTGTTGTTCCTCCTCAGGTGCAGGAATATGCACCTTGTGGAACTTCATGAGATTCTTGTCAGCCCATTTCTCCCGTCTGAGAAGGTCCTCTGGATGGCAGTGCATCCTTCTGGTCTATCTGTCATTCCTCCTAGTTTTTTGTCATCATTAGACTTGCTGAGGATACAGTCTGCCCCATCATCCAGATCATTAATAAAGATGTTAAATGAGACTAGATGCAGTATTGACTTGTGGGATACATTGCTAGTTACTGGCCTTCAACTAGACTTTGAGCTATTGGTCACTACCCTCCAGGCCTGGCCATTAAGCCAGTTTTCAGTCCACCTCACTGCTCAACCAGCTCCTACATGAATACATTGTCTATGAGGATCTTAGAGCCGGCAGTATCGAAGGTCCTACTGAAGTCCAGGTAGACAATACTAACTGCCTTTCCCTCACCTACCAAGTCAGTCATTTTGGTGTCCAGGTTAATCTATTTGGTCAAGAATTACTTCCCCTTATTCAATGCATGCTGATTATTCCTGATGATTTTCATGGCCTTCTTGCTCCTGGAAATGGTTTTCCAGCCTTCATCTTCCCAGAGATCAAGGTGAAACTGAGCATCCTATGGTTCCATGCTTCCTCCTTCTTGCCTTCCTTGAAGGTAGGAGTGACACTTTTCTCCAGACTTTGAACACTTCCACTAATCATCATGAGAATCAATTATTGAGTGGCTTTGAAATGGCATCTACCAGCTCCCTCAGCACTCTTGGGTGCAGCCTATCAGGGCCCATGTACTTATGTATGCCCAACTTGCTTCAGTGTTCCTGTATCTGGTTCTTTTCTACTGAATATTTTCCTTGCTTTTCCAGACTTTCCCTCTGGTCCTTGTGACCTGGGTTCCTGAAGCTAGTAAAGACTGAGGCAAAAAAGGTATTTATCCTTTTCCATGTCCTGTGTAACCAGGTGCCCCCTCTTGTTGAGCAATGGACCCACATTTTCCCTAGTCTTCCTTGTGTCAGCTATGTACTTATAGAAGCTGTTCTTGTTGTCTTTGAAATCACCAGCTAGATTCAGTTCCAGATGGGCTTTAACTTTCCCAAATTCATCCCTGGATGATTGAACAATGTTTCTGTATTCTTTCCAGGTTACCTGTCCTTGTTTCCACCCTCTGTATGCTTCCATTCTCTATATGCTTTCACAGCTTGATGTTGAGCTCTTTTGAAATTCCATCCTATGATCTTCTAAAAAGGTGACCTGATGTTTTCAACACTGCTGAGCACTCAACAGCTTCTTACTGATACACTTGGGAAATGTGGGTGATGCAGCACTTATGAGAAAAATTAAAATAATGTTTTATCACTATAGAGGAATTTTGGAACTCAGATTTTTCTTCTCAGTTTTTGTTACATAATCTTAAAGCTGAATTTCATTATATCCAAATGACCACTTTTACATATCAGCTAAAATTTCACTGCTTTTGAGTACTAGTGCAACTGTAGATACTTGAACTATTTTTCTTAGCATTTATTGTGATTTCTACTTTTATTTCAGTATGCGAAATGTTAGTAAAAATGCCTCACATCCAAGCATCTGATCTCTTTTTCAAAAGACTTTGCTATATGGTTCACTTAAGTACCTTTCAACCTGCTGCATAGATATTTCATGAACAGCAAGAATACTTCTCATTTATACACGTTTTTAACATGTTCAAAGCACTGAACAGACATTAATTAAGTAGGACAGAATTTTCAGAAGTGTCTAAAGGAATTAAATCCTGAGGTTCCCTGGAAATCAACTGGAGTAAGCAGTTAAACTCCTTGTGGGAATGTGGAAATCTCATCTGCAATCATAACAAGGCCTCAGTGACAATAACTAGACTGAACTCTTGTAGATACAAACTGCTTGAAATACACAGGGAAGTAAATGCTCAGAGATGACAGATTCAGTAAGTGGCACTACTAGCAGTTGAGTTTAAAAAGCTTCTCTCTATCTGTAAGCATGAGAAACAGGTTACATGTGCTGCTTGAACAGGTGATCCCATTCCTGTTAAAAGATGGGGGAAAAAGCAGTTGCCAAGGCTGAGGTGACCTTTACTTGGATGCTCTGAACTGCTTCTCAACTCAGAGAAGATGAAGAGGAGGCACTTCTTGGTGGACATGTGAAATTTCTACACCTCATTTCAAAAAAATCCATCTCATACAAAAAGTGATTGAAATCAAAAGAAAATTGAGGTTAGATTAATAGGTTTGAAAATTCAACACAAAGCAAAACTCGTCAGATTCACCTAACAGCAAAATGTATTTCTCATTTGTTTATGTTTAGCATTGTTGTTGAACAATCTGAAAAACATTTTTGACTCAGCTGTACATAGTATTTCCCCACTCCAATTTTTCATTTCACCAAACATGAAAAATATTATTTCACTCTGCTTTATTTGACATTAAACTGAGCTACTTCAGTAGGGATGAATTTATTATTAAAGATTATTTAAACACTACATCTTCTTGGTAATATAGGGACTACATGCTAGTGAGACAAATCTAAGTTACTTTTTCCTCTATCTTTTCTTCTTTTTGAGGTGTCTGTCTCTAGCATAATTAACTAGCTAGTTCTAAAATGTAATTTATATCACTTAAAAGGGTCTGGATTACATTATACTTGGAGAGGAAGAGTGAAATAGGAAATGCATATTTGAATTCATGTAAATTTTTTAAAAGTGAACACTAATCCTTCGGGGACTCTGGATTTGACCAAAAAAAAAAAAAAATTAT
>JANHGN010011438.1:0-37116 GCA_024605025.1 Megaceryle maxima
AAGACATTTAGACCATGTATGATGGAGCACCTCTGCTACAAGGAGAGGCTGAGGGAGCTGGGATTGTTCAGCCTGGAGAAGAGAAGACTCTGGGGGGACCTTATAACTGTGCTCCAATTCCTGAAGGAATCCTACGGGACAGCTGGAGAGGGACTCTTCACAAGAGTGTCCAGCAATAGGACGAGGGCAAATGGTTTTAAACTGAGGGAAAATAGGTTTAGACCGGATCTTAGGAAAAAGTTCTCCAGTAGGAGGATGGTGAGACTCTGGAATAGATTGCCCAGAGGGGTCGTGGCTGCCCCTCCCGGGAGGTGTTCAAGGACAGCCTGGATGAGGCCTCGAGCAACCTGATTTAGTTGAGAGGTGTCCCTGCCCATGGCCGGGAGGTTGGATGAGATGATCTCTAAGGTCCCTTCCAGCCTAAGCCACTCTGTGATTCTAAGAAAACACATTTCATTTCTTTCTCGCATGAGCGAAAAGGTTCTCAGCTAAAAAGAAAATGTCCTACATTAAACTCACTGCTTTTTGCCTACTCAAAATACTGATTTTGCAGTTAATAGCACCTTGTGGTCATTATTTCAATACAAAGAAAAATAAATCATATTAACTCTTCCAGGAAAATCTCTGTGCTTAGTTTCACGAACAAAACCAGGACACTGACCTGCTGTAACTAACACCCGTGAATCCAGTTCTGCAGCACTTCACTCGGGCAAGGCTTCCTATGGAGCTTGGTGCCTGTGCAAGGACTATGGAAGGGAAGACATGACTCCCCTGCTGTACGAGCCGGGACACAAAGAGGGATGGAGGAGAAAAAGCACCCCAACGTAAAGCCAGGTCACTCTCTGTAGATGCATCAGTTTGGCTTGTTGGGTTTTCTGTCTTGTATTTCTAGCAATATTCTCATACTCAATTCTCTTATTTTGTCACTATTCTCTAACAAAGTTCAAAGAAATGTGTTATGTAACTCAGCGTTACCATCCCTTGCCTGCCTCGAAGGATGTGCCAGCTTTCAGTAGGTAAAAACTGATGACTACTTATTTTTACTGTTACCTAGCTGCAGGAAGGAAGCAGAGTGAGCAGGAGGCCGAGCTGCACCTTCAGGGCCTCTACTGCTCCCCTTTGGTGTAGGGGAGAACAGCGGCTGCAGGGCCATTCACTGCAGGCCCTTTGAGGTCGAGGAAGGGTTTTCCACCTGACTCTGCACTCGCGTCCCACACCCAGAGCGTTCACAAAGCTCCAGAGTTGAGTGGGAATAGTGAGGTGAAGTGGTGAAGCTGGGAATGACCCTTCACCAGGGTTTCCAGGGTCTCTGTTCGGAAGCTTCTGCTTCCACCTTGGTAGTGCAGATCTTTTTTTTGCAAGCGTCTGAGCTGTAGCTGTTGAACTGCAGAGAACTGCTGAGCTCGGCATCCCTTGGCTGTGGCGCAGCAGCAATCCGTGCGGCACCAGCACGTGGCGCAGCGGTTCGGGGCGGGAAGCGAAGAATTCCACCACATCTAACTAAAGTAACAGCGTCTTTGGGGAGGCGGAATTCAGCTACCAGGACTTTGTCCAGAACATCTGTCTAGACGTCTATGGTCTTGCAAAAATGTTATGGGATCTTTGATGGCAAGGAGTGGTAAGGAGGTTGGTTTTCCATCTTATTTGAAAGACCACAGGAGCAGTAGTGTAACTGCTGGCTGCTGCCCTGGGCAGCTCTGGGGCAGGATGCTGCCTCCTGCAGATCCTGACCGAAATGCCCACAGGAGGAGTCACTCTGTGAGCGAGTCTAGGATGTCCCCTTGTGCTGGAGGTGAGGGGACTGGATGCAGGGCCTGAGTCCATCACATCCTGACACGCAGATCAATGACAGCTAGGGCTCAACTGCCTCACCTTTTAACTGTGGAAGCCAAAATTGTACTTAATGAAATACTTAATCTCTAATGTTTATGCTGTGTACAAAACAAAGCTAGGATATGAGATAGATTTGGCTTCAAAAGCTGGGTTTGGCTTTGGTTTTGCAAGGAAACAAACCCAAGTAATAAAATCAAGAAAGCAGGAGCAGGCAGCAGGTAAGCTGCTGTCAGAAGTTGGTGACTGCCCTCCTTGATGACAGCACGACGGCCTCAGGGCTGCTCCTGTAATTTCCTAGACAAGTCTGCAGACGTGTGGGCAAGGAGGGGAGAGGAGATGACACTGACCTCATATTCAGGATATTTCTTGCATTTGACTCATTACATCAATTAGACAATGCCCACATCCATGTCTCATCCACAGGGATTTCTGGGATAGAGCATTTTGTTAATGCTCTGTGTCAGAGTATTCAGATACTGAGGCAGCAGGGAGTACAAATGCAGTTGACTTCGTATAAATTTACTCCCTCCTGCTCCTGTTCATATCATCCTCCCCGTCCATCCCCCTGAAGCTCACCGCTGGTTCTACAGCATCAGTTCTCAGCCACAGCTCTCACAAGCCCTCCTATCTACTTCCAGTTTAACTTTGAATTTTTTCAACAAGAATGTTTAATTCTTCCTCAAGGTTTCTTTATCTCTTTATACAGTCTTACGTTACACTACTTTCAAGCTCCATTGTGGCTGTACCACAAGGATTAGCGGTGTTGCCTCAGCTGGACAGGGATTCCTCCAGCATCTAACATCTGACAGCAGCAGGTCTATCACTCTCAGATCAGTGCTAGGAAGGGACACAGAAAATCTCTTTCCCAGGTACCTGTTTTCACCTGGGAATGGCAAGGCCAACTCATGGCAGGGTCCTGCAGCCACCTTGCTCTTCTTACAGTTTTCACCCCTCTCCTCCAGTACTCCACATCATCCTTGCCCAGTTCTCCCTCCTCCACATCTCTGTCTCATTGTCCTAGCCTCTCATCTAACAGCTAACTTGTTGGTTTTCCTCTTCTGGATGCCTCTGCAAGTCCTGGTTTCCTTGCCTGGAGACCAAACATTGCCTGAGGCTTCACCCTTTGGAGTCCTAGCTCTGCTCTTCCCTGCAGAGCTACCAGGGGGCTCCTGCAGAGTTTTAGTTCTGGCTTTTATTCCACCTGTACTTCACTCATGGAGGCTTCCCACCACTACTCGCTCCAGCAGGATGTAGAGGAGAGGAAGGGTCATATATTATTTGCCCACAACCTCACAGGACATGGCTCTTGGAAGCTGGGAGGAAGACCCAGTGTTGCATCCAGTCTAGCTGTAATTTGCAAGAAATTTAACTACTAAAAGAGTAATAGAATTCTCTACTGAGGTTTGGACATGTTTGTGAAAAGTTTTTCAAGGGTTTAAACCCTGGACAGGTGTTCACAATGTTTCACGGACAGATCATAAGCACAGCCTAGGTACAAAGACTACTCATACCAAGTTTCTGGTCTTTGCTTGAGAGCAGAATGACACCAAACCATACTGACAGAAAGGTTTGATGAATCTGCAAACCGTTCACTCAACAATGCGTATTTGCCAAACCTTGTTCTGTCTGGAAGCACCAATGTTGGTGAAATCAAATAAATTGCTACAGTAGATCTGCTAAGAATGTTGTATTTCCCCTCACCTCCTTTTAGCCTGACCAGGTACACAACTAATGAAATTCACCCAGAGATGTGCACACTGCTGGTGTTCTGTTATCGTACTCAATCAATAAGAACAATTTAGAGCAGCGGTAACCTCTCCACGCATACTTCCATTGTCCCAGGGGATCAATATAATCAGTATCGCAGCTGGCTGGTGAGAAATAATGAGATTATGATCACAAAAAGGCAAGCTTTCCAAATTTTGTTAGTGTATGCCAAAACATCATACTTTTCTGTCTGTCCGTAAAGAGCAAAAAAGCAGTATTTAAGAACATTGTATCTATAAAAAGAAAAAAAGTATATAAAAGTATACTTTTATCTATGATTTCTTGAACTCCACTTGAACTTTCTTTGTGAGCACAGTGCTTCCTTCCCTTCAAAGCAACCGTGAGATCTGACGTCTTCATTCTTGGAAAGGGGCCACACACATTTAACACTGTACCAAATTTTCCATAGGTTTCTCCTGAACAGAACTGCGGTTCTGTACGACAGCAACACTCATCTCGTCACAGCTCAAACTCACGTAAGGGAGACAGCTGATTAAACTCATGCAAGTGTATTAAAAAAGCCATGGTATCCTCAAAGTCTTAGCAGTTCCGTAACATTTACCGAAACAGAAAAAGCAGAATCTAAGTTGATGTCCTGTCCTGCTACTGCTCCTCTTGAGCAGCGGCATCGGGCCCCACACCCCCACCGCGGGTCTCTTCCGTGAGAGCCACTGCCACTCAGCTGTCAACAGCCTGAGGCAAGGACTGCCTTGATGGTCCCAATAAAGTACTTGAACAGGTCATCTGGGCCCAGTGCTTAAAGCAGCAACATGTCTCAGCGCTCAATGGCATCAGATCTATCTGAGGAGCAGCTATAAAAGGCAAGCTCAGGTGGAGCCCAGTGCTGAGCGGTGGAGCGCTGCGGGCATGCGGACTGCACTGCCACCTCCTGTGTACCGACCGAGGGCCGGGGGGACCAAACCCTTAAGAAAGGAACAAAGATAATTTATTTCTACAACCTGTATGGGAACACTCACACTTTACCTACGGTGCTAGTAACAGTTACAGTTTAGCTAGCTAGTTAAATAAATGGATTATATATGAGTCTTACCTGGGAGGAAACGAGATGTCCAGTTCATACAATCTGTCTTTAAAGACTGACAGCTCTCTGTCAAATTCTAAAAGCTATAAAAGATAGAAATAGATGTATTCACTCTTTAATGTTGAACTGAAACAATCTAGAAATATTACATCATATAAAAGAAAATAAACAGAGACTTTGATTACACAGCTTGAGGTATATCCCTCAGGTATATCCCTCAATAGTTGTAAAGGGTATAATCCTTATAATAGTGTTTAAAATATAGTGCAAAACACTCAGTACTATTTTGACAAATAAATAGTTCATTGAGAGAAGCATTCAGAATGTTTCTTTCCACCTCAGTGAAGCATGTAACACTAGCTCTTTGCAGCACTGACCTATACGCACACTATTTCAGGACAGCTAACTTTCTTCAGATTTTATTAGCAATCTTTTCCAAGATAAACCAGACTAGCATTAAAAAAGTACAGCAAACTGATAGGCTAATCGGCCCACAAAAATGCCAGCAAAAAATATAGTATTACGTTGTATTATCTTTAGCTCAGATAAGAAGGAAAAATAAACACAAGGATGTGCACATCACTCTTCCTAAGCAAAGACAAGACCTGGTTTTGTACACCGATTTTGGGTGGTGCATGTCAGATAGCAGCGAGAGGGATACGTGACAGTGGGTGAAATGCGTTCCCAGGCAGCGGCCAAGACGGAGCGCTGGAAGCAGGTATTTAGCAGAGATGTTCATAAGTCTAGATTTAATGTCCTCTATAAATATTAGTCCTTGCCAAATTTGTTTTCCCCCGTACCTCTACAGAGGAAATAAATATCTGCGGTCTTTTGTTCATAAACGCAAACCCGCTCATAACGAGTCAATGATAATCATCCGCATTAAGCCCGTGATTGTTCTGATGGACATAAACGACCTTATTTCCGCACCGTGGCTGGTGTCGAGGCTGACGTCCGAGTGATTTAGCGAGTTAAAAGACGGAGAGCTCGCACTGGGCACAGTTACTGGCCGCGGCTCCGAGTGCCGCTGCCCCTTCCGACAGGCGCGTCCCCCGTGCGGGGTCCCGCAGGATGGTGCGTGTTTGCCCGCTCCCCATTAATCATGTCCCGTCGCACAGCTGTGCTGATACCATTGTACGAGTGGCAGAGGTTCCCAAAGAAATTAGATTGTGTCCCTCTTTCCCCTCCGCCACCTCATAAATCATTCCTGAAATGTGCAATTAGCAGCTACTTGTACACATTAATTATCTGTGTGAAAAGCAGCTACCTGAACCACCTGCCCTGCTGATTAGCTGCCTCTCCAAGGCCCACCCGCCTCGCCTCAGGTTCTCGCTGCCGTGTTGCTCCATGTACGCACTTTTACACGAGGATGCCCAATAACGGCAGCTGGCCCCATTTCAGTGCAGCTGACACCGAGCTGTGAGGGTACGCTGGAAAAGATTTTGCAATACCAAGTACTGCGGGTAATTAACATCTCTTAACATCTGATCAAAAGATGTTAAGATGCTCTTAACATCTGATCAAAAGCCCAAGTATCCAGGATGTTTGGATAAATATTTATAAACGCCTAGGTGGAAGCTTACGGTAAGTATCCAATAATATGCTCAATCCTAAAAATGCTGGGATGGTTCAGCCATTATTTTTACTGACACAATCTCAATATACTTCAGGAGAAAATGGTTTCTCATGCATGCTTCCAGACCGTGATCCTCTATGTAAGTACGTATAGATAGATGTGTCACTACAAAACACATACACACCGGCCATGAAAACCAATGTGCTCCACATGCCTCCACCTTAAAGATACCATCTGCCCAGAGAGAATCTAGTGTAGGGAAAAAATCTACCATCCCCAGTTAAAACTTTTCTTTGAAATGTGTGACTCTTAATACAGTGCAAATACATTTCTCCTACTGTTGCCAAGTAAACAGATCAGAGCAGGAAAGTGGAAGCATCTGGAGAAAAAGGGCTATTTCTGAAGTGTGAAAACGGCAAGGACTGAATAAAAGAACAATGCTCCACAGAACACAATGGTATAAATTACTCATGAGCATTCCAAGGGATAGCGCTGTTAAATAGCTGCATTGTCCCTTCACACCAATTCACACTTTCAAAATTTCATACATTCAGATTGTTCTTGCTATGATGATAGCTGCACTCCAAATGAAGGCCGGGGTTTAGAGGATTAAGCACTCAGATGTGCATTTTTATCCGAAGAAGTTTCTGATGTGTTTACTTGCTGCAGTTGCTTGTTTAGTTGTGTCAGTGCTATGCAGATGAGCTGCTGACACTGGTGACAGAGAGGACAGATAATGGGAACAAGACTCTATTGTGTGCTGTGCTCTCTATCAGCTCCCCAAGTTCCCCAGGTAGAGGGACATCTTTAACCTGAAATGACAGAGACAAAACCTCATGATGACCCAGATGGATGCCAAAGCCCAACTAGGTGCTTAGAAGAAATATTTAGGGAATCATCATAGAGAAGTTTATCCTCACAAGTAAAACAATTAAGTATTTTCACTAGATCATTTGCACAAACTTTTATTCGTGCTATATTTGAAGCAATATTTTAATCGAAATAGATTATTTTTTTCCTAGATATTAAGTGACTGTGTTACAGCGTCTGTAACCTGCTCCAGTGTGTCCCCAGACTACAGACCTCTGCTCATTCTTGTGAAGGGCAGTGACAAGTTACTGGTGTGTTCAGTATGGCTTAGTGAGAACCCACCTAACAGCTTTTCTTTATCTACCTGGTAGCACTGCAGATAGTGCTGGAGATGAAGGGAGAAATGATGGAAACTTGAACTGTGCATTTTGTGACAACTCCAATTCATTTTTCCATAGAAGCTCATGTTTTAACTAGTACATGTTCTGGCATTAAAAGCACTTGGGTTCTCATTTAAACCTGTAATCTCAAAATGCAAGTTTACTGGTGTAAAACCAAGGCGTCCACTATGTCTTGTCACAAACACTTGTAAATGTCACCTGCCCTCAACGCAGCTTAGGAAGACAAGGAACGGGACCTGCCGTGGGCATCATTTAATTGCATTTTCTTTACAACAGGTACGGGGGGTCTGGAGCTCCTTGGCAGTATAGAAAATGAATGAAAATTAATACAGGCCAGATGATACTGAGGAGCAGTCAGAATATCACAGGGTAATGACTATTTTTAAAGCATAAAACATTGTAGTTAAAAAAACCAACCAACACATACTCTGTTCATGGAAATTTTCAGTACAAACTGCTCACTTATTTCCATACTGTGCGCTAAACAGCATCGTGAACAATGTCATTGCTGTAACAGTAAACATGAGTATGCCTGTCTCTAAATGCCTTAAAAATGACAAAGAAATGAAGCTCAAAGACTGAAAATCAATATATTGTTCTATTTAATTTACTCATTATAAGATCATCCTTGAGAATCAAATCTTTAAGGTGTTACATGACGTACTGGGGTAATTTGAGCAATTACAGAGATTTCAAAATGCTGTATCTGGAAGTTAATTCCAGGACTATACCTCACAGGCAGTTCAGAAGATTTTTTTCCCCAACTCAATTTCACCAATGTGTTTATACCCGAAAACAGGAAGGATGATGCAGGGCCTATGTTTTATCCACTGTCACCACTGTGTTGCTGGTATTACGTCAAGATTTTTGCCTTAGGGCGTCCAGTAACCAGCTCAATGTGAATGTTTGATTTACATCTTCCAAATAAAAATACCATCCATCCATCCAGATAACATGGATCTGTAGTCAGCTAAGACCCCAGGAGACATAGGGATAAGATGCCTCAGGGGACACAGCCACGCAGTCGGTGGGAGAGGCACGCAGCACACATCCGTCTGCTGCCCTGTGACAGTGAGAAACACTCAGAGGGTGGAATATGTTCTTTAAAAACAGGATTTTGCAGTCTGAAATGATCTATTTCCACTTAGCAAACTTCATGAGCCAAAGGCTTCAATTAGTTTGTATACTCAAGCTCCTACTGACCTGAAAGGGAATGGGCTTGGCATCAGCTAAGTTCTCTGCACAGCACCAAAGACAACTGTCTGCAGTAAAGGATGCTCCCTATTCAATTTGCGTAGAATTAAAAGCATTTAGAGCTGTGGCCTCTATCAGCTGCAGCGCCCATCAGCTCCCAGGGGAATTAACACATCTGTTCTACAGCTGAATCTGCTGAAGAGTGTTTGGTGTTTTCCTCCCTTCTTCTGGCCAGCTCTCTGAGAGACCAGCGCGTTTACACATGAGGTGAAGGAGAAGGCAACGCACAACACCAGGGCAGGTGGCACCCGCACCCCGCTTGGCCAGAGGAAACTGAGCGGGGCTGGATGGATGGTGTGGTGCCGTGCAGTCCCTCGATGGGGACTCCATCCTCACCCCAGGGCTGGAGCACAGGCTACGGTTCAGTCCCTACAGCTCATGGGGCCCTGTGGATTAAGCGGCGAGTGCTTTGGCCAAAGGTAACAACTACCTGGAATACTAACTGTCAAAATTATGTAGCTTGACAGTAATCAGAGGATTGTAACAGAGTTTAGCCAGTTGTAGAAATCAAGGTAATTTTGCTTGTTTCAGTTCAAAGCGATGAGGGACTCTTAAAAAAAGTCCATGTGCACCGGCACGACGCAACGGGCCACCTTGGCTAAAACCACACACGAATGAACCCTTTTAGAACAGGGCAACTTAATTCAGTCATTGGAGTAGAACAACGGCAATTACTCATCAAGACCTACGGACCAAAGTCAGAGCATTTGTAGATCAGAAGGTGATATTAGCAGCATTTATCAAATCCATCTGCAGGGCCCACCAGAGAATTCACAGCTGTGAAAGGCAAATGAAGTTTCAGACCAAAAAGAGGAGATAAGCATGCAGAAATGACCTTAGAGAATTAAAATATGTGGACACTGGTCACTGTAACGTCCTTTGCCAGCCTTATACAGCACATGATTTTTATCAAGAGACTTTGGAAATGCAGGAATTTTATCCAGCTTTCCAGTCAAAGAAAAATATTTAGAAACTGATTCAACAGCCTACTGACTTCAAATAAAGGTCTGTGGAGATGCTGATCCCTCCCACTTCTCCATGAAAATGTCACACACACTTTGCTCTGGCCTTATTTTAAAGATTGTTTTCTTCAGCTAAAATTTTGTAAAATGATCCATTACTATATATTTTGAATCTTAATTTTTTTTCTCTCATAAAATCTTTCTTGAGAATCATGCTGCACAGAAAAAAAAGTCAAAATTATTGAATAAAAATGTACACACTGCTCTGGTGTATTACTGTATTTCTGTATGTCTCAGAATTTGTCTACAGATCCAAATAGCAGTGTTGTCAAATCATAAACTCCTACATAAATGTGCATAAATGGCACACAGAGCAACTGCATCAAGCAGACTTCTCTTCGCAGGAGAAGAGTTAGGCACTGGCAGCTCCAGGCTGTCAGTACTGAGGGCTCCCTGGGTCTGCACAAATTCAGAAAATCTTTGATTTCAGTGGAAGCTCCCCCAGGAAAACACGGTTTTGTTCTTGTTTTGACAATATGCCTCTCTGTCTTTCTCTCAGCAGAAAACGGCTCTGGAAAATGTATTTAAAAATAGCTCTCATGCTGAGGAGCACAGGGGACGGGTCCGGTCCCAGGGCCAGCTTTGCAGAGCAGCGAGGTGTTTGCGGCTGGGCAGGGCAGGGTGAGCACCAGCGCCCTGCAGAGAAATGCGCTCCAGGCTCGGGGCTCTCCGCTACCATCGCGGCTGAGCACACTGCTCAGCACTCACATGCTGCAGCATTTCTCATTCTGGAAGATGCTTAGTGCCTCATGGTGTCTGTTGGTCCTGTAATACACACACACCTGAACATGAATCTGGATAAAACACTGCTTTCGAAATTTCCAGTTATGCACCCATTACGTTTTTCCAGTGGAGGCTGTAGCCCTTTCAGGCATCTCACACGCTCGGATTTTGCATATAATCTTATTTTTCCTAATTGCCCTGGGGTTCCTTTTGGTCCAAGTCAGTGGACTTGAGGCTGAAACGACTATTGTGGATATGCTGGAAGTTAAACCCCTGAGCTGGGAGCTCCCCAGGGCACAGTCAGCCTCTGGCCTGCAACATGCCACAGAGCATGTGGGTCTCACGCTAGAGTACTTTTGTTACTTGAAAAAAGCCCCATCAGAATCCTGCTGTGCTACTCAGATATTAGCCCTCCACCAGGAGACTAAAGTTAAGTATATATAAAGAAAAGACTAGTTAAGAAGTGAAAAGCACTGGATCAGGGTCAGTACAGACTCTCGCTCGTGCAGCAGCAGTTACCACGGTAACGTTCTGCTGAGGACAGAATCGACTTTCACACCCAAGGGCTCCCCACCAAAACGTGTCCCTGCAGAAGCACATCCTGTCCCATCCCTCCTGCTTTGCAGCGGCCGACGCAGAGCTCGAAGCACCCAGGAGGCAGCGCAGCTGCCCACAGCTTTCACACACAGACACTATGGCTCTCGCTGCCCCACGCTCCAGCCTGAGGTCTCCAGCGGACGCTATTTGCTCCTCAGTGCATCCACATGCCGTGGAAGCCGTGACAACCTCTCAGCCAGTGACTTTACCAGCCGGTCCAAGTTGGAGCGCAGCCTCTTGTTGGCTGATGGTAAAAAGCGTTCTGTTGCGCTCTCCTGCGATTCCCGTGCTTGCCTTGGGTTAAAAAATATGACTCTGCAAAACTGCATTCATGCAAATTGCCTTTTTCAGAAGCGTACAGGTACATTACTGTAATGAATTATTGTTATTAGTTGATAACCAGTGCACAGCGGCTGGTAATGCAGCTCATCCAAAATGGCTAGAACAGCTGAGCGGATGCTAACTTCAAAACCAGAAGATTTTAATTAGGAATACTGGGCTTGCGCGTGTGCCAGATTCAGTGGATTATTTCTATACATGTCTGTTGCTCTGAAGCATAACGTGAATTTGCGCCATGAGGGAGTTAAAAGCCTGCAGTTTGACAGCGTACGGTTTTAGTATTACTTGTAGAGTGATTAAAAAAGGAACTTTCTTCAGGAAAGACTATGAACCAAGTTTCTCACTTGGGCAAAACTCTCACTGTTGGGGTTGAAAGTTCCCCTGGGCAAAGCCTATGAGGCACGCTTGGCTGCCATCAGCTTTCTGGGGAAAGGGCAGGACCCCAGAGCACCTGAACAGTGGGTGTCCTGCTGCCGGGGGGTGTTTGGGGAGCTCTTTTTATCCACCCCATCTCCCTCACATACCATCGGGCATCTGGACAGGTCATCTAAAACTTACAGATGCCTAAAATTTGAGGTGCTTCTTTCCCTGAGGAGATTCAAACTGATAGCCTGCTTCCCTGAAGATGCCTGGGGGTGCCCAGGGAGGGACAGCGAGGCAAGGCCACCTTTCACTGAGCCCAGGCTTGGGCATGCAGACACCCACAAGCACCAGGGCAGCAAGAGATGCTGGAGGCCACTCAGGAGGAGACCTGGATTCCAGCCTTTGCTTCCTATACTGTTCTTCCTTTGACACCTACATAATGTAAAATACACAAACAGTCCCAATCCATGGCTCGGCATCCTTGCAGCCAAGTACTCCACTCTCTTCTCTAGCTGCACTTTTTCTATTAAAGTGTTCTTAAATATTACATTTCATGTTAGACTTGCTATTTCCCGTGATACATGCGTGCGCGCGCACCGATGTGCTGAGGCATCCATCTGTGAGATTATGAGGGGCACCTGGAGAATGCAAAAGGACTGGGCTACTGCAGAGAGTTGGTGGAAAAAAAAAAAAAAAAGTGCCATTCTATCTTTATTTGGATTGCCATAGACTTCAGGCAAGGTGTGGAAGTAAGGATGCTTTTGTACGTGCACAAATGCTAACTGTAAGGGAAGATGGTGAGGTCCGTAAACTCTTGAGGGCTGCAACAGAGGTGCAAATGTTGCCTCTCTGGACATCCTCCTGCATGCCACCAAGGATAAAAGGGTGGCCCTAGGCCACAGCACGTCAGCAGATCATCCTGACTACAGGCTGGACTACAGAGGGCAAATACAAAAGTTGGACCTCCTCTTTAGACTACTCAAACAATGATCAATGCCTAAAAAAAGAAATATAGCACAGTACACCTGAATTAGACTTAGGACTTACAATAGCTGTGTAGGACAGGCAGGGGGATAAAAGGTCATGAAATAATACCTGTAACTTTGTGATAGGGGCAAACTCTATACCAGAATAATTCATTTACTTGGACCCCAAAGCTGGCGGTAAATAGTTGATGCAGCACATCTGGATCGACTCCTGCTTGCAATCTGGCTTTGCCCTTGTGTCTGCTAGTGAGTGTCACTTACTGGTAGTATTTCCTATCTCTGTCATTACTCCTTTCGCAGCGTATCCAATGGCATATCAACTAACCACTAACTTAAGCAAACACAATTCCAAGCATGGGGATACTGGTTTTGAGTAAAGGAATAGAGCACGAAGCCATTTTCATACTAGCGCTTCATGCATCTCAGATGACCACTTTAAATAAAAGAGGCAGTTTCAGGATGCAGAGGATTTCCTTATGACCAGTCTGGGGTAACAGTGGTCCTAAGCAATCAATTTCCTTCCTCTATCCTAATTTGCCCTTATACATCATATTCAGGATTTTATCTGGACAGGGGCTGGTTGGCTCAGTGGATAAACCTCTGCCTTTTCACCTCTGGGATCATGGTTCAAGTCAAACCCTGATGAAATGCACTTGATCGTCCTAATCTAGTTCTTAGTGGACAGTATTCCCATTATCTTTAAAAGGGTCAGAGCCAAGGCCATTGGGAAGAGTGCATTGTGCTATATCTTGTCTGTTGATTAATACATTTTCAGTGATGCCAGATCCTTAACCTTCATGAGCACACATAGTCTCACAAAAAGCTTAATAAAGGTCCCTCATGGATTAAACCTTTCTTCTCAATTTGCACACCATTTCAGGATTTCCGAGGAATATTAAAATAAAAAACAAAGCAGAAATAAATTAATCATAATTTAAAAAGTATGTTTGCCTGAACTGCTTGTAATAACACCTCTAAGTTAATAAGTGTGTTAACAGATCACTTTAAATCATTACTTGGCATAATAGGGAGAACAAGACCTTTATAACGCAATTAATTTTTACAGCACATTTTCTTCTCACACCATATCAGCTGAGGCTAAACATACACACAGAGTAAAGGGAATCTACCCTCAAAGGCTGATTTCACTGTTCAGAACAGAGAAACTGAGTAAGAATGCGCTCTCCGTAGACCTTTACTGTTTGTTCTCTGCAGCAAAAGGACTGCTGAAGGACCACTGATAGCAACATGAAGTTCTTTGCTTGTTTTTTTGCCATTATAATAACAATTAAAGTAAGAAATGGAACCATTTCCATTGGAAGTGTCTGGAGATCATGGGGCTTTTCTGTGTAACTGTCTCAAATCTGCTTTGGAACTGGTGCTGGTAACACCACCAGTGTCCTCCGAGCCAGGTGATTAGCCAGGAGCTGCCGTGTGGCCGGTACCCAGGTCTCCCTCTCGCACTCAGCAGCAGCAGCAGAGGCCGGCGGAGCGGCCAAGGTCAGGGCTGCCAGGGCTCATGTCCTGGCAGGAGCGGTGCCTGCACTGCCCACGGGCAGCAGAGGACAGCAGGATGTGGGGATGGCCCGGGCGAGCTCAGCTCTACTATGAGTCACTGGCTTCCATGAACATCAATGGGCAAAAGAGATTATGATTTCAGTGGGAATAACACCGGGTTCAACTTTCAAGACAATTAGTTCCCTGATTACTTTGATTACAGTTGCGGCAAAACCTTGAGGGCATTAGTTTCTATCTGGATTGCTTCTTTAGTGTGGTTCCCTGGAAAGATCGGAATGTGTGCACCACTTCTCATTTTGGATCGTGGCTACGGATTGTAAAATGATTCCTAATGCTGAATCATTAGTAGTCATTAAGAGTTTTTACATTCTTACCATTTATTTTTTTAACTAACTACTGAGGAAGTAGCATTCAGCTTGTGGCTCTTTTTTACAAATCAGTAACATGATTATAATTTTTTCATTATTTAATTGTCACTGGCTTGCTGTTCTTTTGATTGTTTTGAAATTAACGGGGAACTCCCAAACAGAAGATATTTTTAAAAAACCACTTCCATTCTGATTTATCATAACTGATTAAGGAATTTGAAAAAAAGAAGGTAAAAGTGTAGATTTATTCAAGAAGTCCCTGCACACTGCTACTCTCCTGCAATCACCACCATGCTAATTTTTATCTCTTGAGAGCTGGCAAATCTGAAGCTACAACCAAGTTTTGTGTGAGGAACATTCTGGTGAGTGCAGGAGAGTGGCTGGCACTACAGACCACTCGGGAACCCTGTGCAGAAGGCCTGGGTTCTCCCTGAGCCCCACCTCATGTGGGAGCTCCTCCCGCTCTTCGGGTGGGTGAGGAGCTGGCACACAGGGAGGGGTGGCTGGGACACGGCCGTGGTGCCCAGCTGGGCACTGCCGCCTCTCGAAGGGTGCAAGCAACCAGTTTGGACTGGAGAAGCCTCAGCTGTTCCTTGCCCACCATTCCTGCGTGGGAGGACACAGTGGTGCTGAATGGCCCAGTGTGGCCATATCCCACTGTCACAGGCAGAGGAGTTAAGCTTTTTCTAATTCAAAAGCAACAACCTAGAGGGGAATCTGTCTGACACTAAGGTGAAACTCCACATGCTCTACCTCCTCCAGTCCCACCATCACTGTCTGTAACACCCTTCCCCGTGGCACTGAGACACGGTGGTTCTGATGCAGTTACGACAGTTCCACCCTGGTACACCTGATGTGCTGTAACTTTGATGTATAATTCAGAATGTACATATTAACTATTAAGACAGTTTCTCTTTGTTGCTACAGCTATTTTCAAATAGTTTTTCTCTTTTTTTTTCTATCATTACACAGCTGGGTAAATCTGGGTGTTCCTTTCTGAAATAAAATGATGCAGAATGATCATTGCACTTCAAGGTAATAAATAGAGGTAATTGCTAAGCTGGCCATGGAATAAGCTGCAGATAAGTCTGGATGAGCTACAGATTAGTTTGGAAAAATTAGACCTGACAGATTATTGTATGCATTTCAGACTGAGTTTCTCTGAACAGGTAATTTGTATCTATATCAGACTTTTCATAAAAAACACTCATTTTTATAAATATATCTGAAGATTCTTTTTGTTGATTACAATGTAAAAAAGAAAGAATAACTGTGTATGGAAAATGATAAAGTAGCCTGTTGATAATAAATATTTGTCAGGTCTTGTCACATCTGTACACATTCCAATGTTACTGAAGAGACACCACACTGATAAAAAAAAATACCCTCAGAAAAATCAATGGATTTTGAGCTAAAGCAGTTGCTAAACACACAGAAAACATCTTTATCCAACAGCCATAGTGCTGTGAAAATTCCCAAGCCTTGCATTGGTACAGCTAAGGAAAATTTAATCTTCCCAAATACTCATCAGGGCACTCCATCCTGCAGACCTGACAGCCCCACTTATAATTAATTATACAATTTCGATGGGAATATCGACTAAACAAAGCTATAAATCATAGAAAAAGTCAATAGGCATGGACACATTCAATCATGTCCCGACCAATGATTACTACTCTTAAAATACAATAATTATTTTCAGGAGCCAGCTTGAATTAAATTTCTGTCAGGCTGGTACAAGACCGGCGGTTGATGAAGGATGCGATGGATTTTTTGGGTTGAATTCGGCACAGAGACATTTATCCTTTTAGATAGGTAGTTTGTTTTTAGTGATCATGGTGCTGCGTGTTTAACTAGACCATGAAGATTAGATTATCTCCAATGGCTCATTATATCGTTTATCTTTTCCTTCCATGTTTGATCTGGAAGATTTCCTGCTCCTTGATGCATGAATGAAATGACTGCTGATTTTGAAATGGAAGGTGCTTAAGTGGGGTGATTCTGCCTCTGCCTTCACACACCACGTCCACGTATGCAAAGTCAACCAGCAGTCACCCGAAATACCACCAGGATGTGGTAACAGTAACAGCTTTGCTCAGCTTCAGAAATGCAGTGGGAAAAAATAAAAATGACAAACATTTGGGTTGTTTTAAAAAAAGCTAAAAAGTTATTATGATACACACAGAGGAAAATCTGGGACTGGAGTGAGAGTAGTATGGCAAGAGGAATCGGGATTAGTGTCATCACTTTGAATTAAATGTCCCCAGAAGTGAAGGAAACACCACCTATTTCCCAAGGAAGCATTCACCTTGTAAATTTAAAGAGGACAAACCCCAAACCCACTTATCTCACAGTAACTGAGTTTTTAAGGTATGTTGCCTACACAGATCTGTCTCGTGGTGAGCATAGAGGCCACACACCGAAGGACGTGCTGTGAGAAGGGACAGCAGGCCCAGCAAACAGGATGGACATCAACAGATGCTGAGAGGAGAAACAGAACTTCACTTTCCTCACGCGTCTGACTTGTCAAATGCTTCCAACCTCAAGAGGTGAGTGAGATCTCAGATTCTCACATGGAATTAACCTCCTAGGTGCAAGTCAACTTAAAACCAGAGAGGGTTAATAGGCCTTCAGCTGTCCTCCTGGCCCTGGGCCCCTCCAAACTGCCTGGTTCTCTATGAACAGCAAGAAAATAGGTAGGAGAGAAGAGAGAGAGGGAGAGTCCTGGCTCCCGTGTACATCCCATCCCTCCGCCACGTGCAGCAATCCGCTGCGAGCCGGCATGCTGTGCCCGTGGTACAGAGCGTGGCAAAGCTGAGAGGTGGACACCAGGGCAAATGTGGAGGGGTTCTCAAAACAGCGGAGGCACAGAGGACAAATCCTTTGTCCTCTTTTAGTTTAGGTATGAGGAAGGGAGGTGAAATTCACTCACTCTGAGGAAAGCACTGAAGAAGGAAGGGTAACCTTGGCTGGCTTGCCAGCCTGCACAAACCACTCTGACAAACACAGTTTCTGCAGAACTCACCAAGTTTTTGGAAGATTTTCTTTGTCTAGCGTAGCCTGACCCATTTATGTAGCTCAGAGTTCTCGACATACGAATGCCATTAGTTTATGACCCGTGTCAAGATCTGACACACAAGCCACCCTGCGTAGCTCTACTGATGACAGCAAAGTTGGGCCAGTTTCCACAAGCAGAGGGTCTGGCCCATGACATCCACAGTAAGGCTCCCACATGCAATATACACATTCCTGACTTTTACCTGTGCGTAACTGTTTGGGGGGTTTTATTTTTGGATGCTTATTTTTTTTTCCTTTTGATATATAACTCCTAGGAACCCTAGATAAAGTGGAGAAAGCTGTGAGCACTGATGTAGAGATTTTCCAAAAGGAAGTGGCTACGTTTTGAAATAAAATCACCTTAAACAAGATAAAAAGCCATTCTTCACAGAAAAATCATAGTCCTCATTAAAAATCAGAACGTTAATTGCTCCCTGTCTGTTTTCTCCTCTTAGGAAGCCCTATATGATTGCCCTAACAGTGCCAGTGTGCCGCAGAGTTTTGAGTTTTCTGTGCTATTTATTCATGCATTTCTGTTATTCTTTGTACACCCAAAAGTCCCAGATATTTTCAGAACAGCTTTGTATTAAGGGCTTTTCCTAAGTAACTATGGTGGAAAATGAAGAGCTAGAGAAGGAACGGGATGCTTGAAGAAACACAGACCAGAGGGCAGGGAATAAAAGTGAATTGTCATATATACTTAATCTACATTTTTGTCTGTGAAGAAGAAGGTAAACAGAAGCTAAAGTTAAGAAGCTGTACACAAAGCTGTACACAAAACAACAGTCTAAGTGAGGAGGAAATTTGGAGCAGTTATTGTGTTAGATGAATTATCCCTTCTCATTCTGTCGACAGGAGGACCGATACGGATAAAGGGCTGGTTGAGAAGTGCAATTTGTACAGGAGTTTCCAACTTATGCCTTCAAAAGTGTTTAGCAATGAACTTACCGCAGTGCCATTGTTATCTCTAAACACATCTTGATTAAAGTAGTCAAAGAGTTTCTTTTCTAATTGTAGCATAACCTAAAAAACAATAGAGGAGAAAAGTCAGCAAAGCTCTTGGACTCAACTACCCAACAGACAGATGTTGGTGGTGACCCTTTTAGAGACGTGCAGCCCTTTAAAACTCCACAACATGTCCACGTGTCTAAAGCTCCTTGTCAGCTCACCCATGTGGGTGACTGGCAATCACTTGCAAAGATCCAATTAACTGAGCATTAGGTGTGACAACCTATATCCCTCCCCTCCCTTTAAATTATCAGTTTGAAACAACTATATTCATGCTTTGCAGAAAAGAAAGTGAACATTCAACAACGTTTCTATTTACACAGGGGGTACAGGGGGCATTAAGTTGTTTACCTTTCGGTCATTATCAGATTCACGAAATATTAGCTTGACTACTTCATTTGTGTCAGCTGCCCGGATAGTCTGCATTGTAGCCTTTGCACATAGTGTCTAATGAAAAAGCACAAAAGACAAAGGGAAACTAGGTTATATGAAACACAGGGCCACATTTAATTGAACTTTATCAAACTTTATTAGGATTTGCCATAGGTCAAAATACAAAGCGTTGCTAACTTAAGTCAGTTCCACTCATGGTGGATATAAAACAATAAACTGAATTTACGTTTGGAGAGAAACAGGCAATATTAAGAAAATATCAATCAGATAAGGCAAATATTCATTTAACTTACTACCACATGCATAGGTTCTTTCACAGGCTTGACATTCCATTGCACATTACTTGTAAATATCCTCAAAAGCTACTTCCTACAGCTAAGGACTCCACAGCCCTACCTGTTTCTGTATGGCATTGTTAAAAGCTGATAACTGCACTGGCACTGCAGCTCTGTGGGTTAACCCTTGTTTGCAAAAGCTGCTGCCTTGTAAATTAGAGTTCCAAGCATAATTTACAGTCCAAGCAACACTTAGACAATCTGGCAATGTTTCATATTTTACTCTGGATAGCAAATTCCCCATGCATCACCCTTTTAAGTAAGAGACAGCATCACATCTCTAGGTATGTTGAGGACTGGGTGTCTAAAATGTGTTCTAAACCAGCACTTTATCAGGCCCAGAGGTATGGACTCCTGAGGAAGTGTCAGCTTGCGGCCCAGTTGCAACGTGATCAAAGCTGACGTAGAGAATAACAGAATAAACAGGTTGTTAAAGGGCTTGCTCTGTTGCAATGTAGCAGGTGAAAATCTGGAGCTTTTAGAATAGTAGTCAGGAGTATATTTAACTTAAGAACTTTAGATTCACTGAACCTAGACTTTCGCGAAGCTTTAAGTAGGTTAAGTGCTTTGAGATGCAGCAAAAGAGTACATCCTAACTGTGGGGCAGGCAGGCTTCACTCAGCGCGCGGCAAAGCTCCTGGTGCGCGATGCTGCCCCAGCCCAGCTGCCTGGGCTGCTGGGAGACACAGGGCAGCAGACACACAGGGGAACAGAAAACCTCAGCGTTACTCAAAGGCAGAGGGAAAACGTCCCAGATGTGCACCCACAGCTGGGAGGCAGTTCAGCAGAGCTGCAGCTGAGGCACGAGCTGCTGACCGGATCTCTGTGCAGCCCTGGACAGGGGTACTGGCAAAGACTATCCTGAAAAAAAAATCATTTTCCTAGAGGTCCTTAACAAAAGCGCACTGAAGAAAATAAGTCAGTCGATACGGGAGAAAGAGGTGACCTCCCTGCTCTGCCCGCTCCATTCCTTTTCATAACAGACAACGGATTTTCATTTTGCATAATATTCACTTACAAAATAAATATGTTCTGTGGTAATAAGGTAATAGAATTTCACATCCTACTACACGCTTCTTTCTCTCACAGACAGAATTATTTATACAGGGATTCATTATTAGAAGTGCAGTATCTATCAGACACGATGTCATGAAGCTGCAGTTTACTCCTCAGCTCCCCATCCTGAATTTCCTCTGAAGGAAAAAACACACTCCAAACGTGTCTTTAAACAAAAATCCACTCGCTTCCAAGTATTTTAGATCCAAGCAGAGGTTGCCAGTGCCAGAATGGAAGTGTCTGTCAAGGGACCTTTTTCCCCTATTTCATAGAATGATGTTAAGAAACAATCCTTAATAAAGGCCCCTGTGTGTTGCCGCAGTACAAACAAAAAGCAGTAAGCTAAGCAACTTCATTTCTAAAAGATAATTTGAATGTGATTCATTAAAAATAAACCACAAATGTTTTTCTTCAAGTCTGTGAACTGAACAGGTTGCCAATTCCCCACTTTACTGACTAAATGATGCCCTTTCCTGGCAGATTTTTGTTTCCTCCCCCGCAAAAAGCAATGCCATGTCTATAGATTACAAACACCTCACTCTGGGTTTTATCCTAAAACCCCGGCGCGCTCGTGGCACCAGCGCAGCCATCGGTGTCTGTGCAATCACACTTTCGCTGTGGAGAGCAGTACTGGTCACACGGAAACAGATGTAGGGCTGCCCTCTGAGAGCTTCATCTGGTCTGCAGAACTTGAAGGTGGCTTTTTGAAAGGCTTGGTTGAAGAGAGGGAAGATGGGACGGTAGCTGGTTAACCCCAGCTCCTCCTGGGAGAGAGGAGAGGCACGCCAGACCATCGGGGAGCTGTGCTTTAGGTGCCACTTATTTTAAGCGTAGAGCGACAAAATTCTCCCTCGCGACCCACGCAGCGCAAGAGCCCTTTGGGCCGTGCGGGCGCAGGATTGCCGCTTTGCCATCTGCGTCCGCAGGGACGCGGGTGAGGTAATCCACAGCGAGCCGTTCCCTCCGACACAGCCATTGAAATTCAGAGCACAGATCGGCTAATCGGGTCAAGCCCAAAAAAATAGCGCTTTGGGCTCATGTGTCACAAATCAGTCTGGTTGCCTTTAAACAGCGCACCAGATTAGAACAAGCACCCGAACAAACCAAAGCGGAAAACCCGCCGCTCTCTAAAGCTGGTTTCTAAAGCCCTAACAAATCGCTCCATCTTTCACTCATTTAAACTTTCCAAATGAGGGTCAATACGGTCCCCAAGCATCCAAATGCTAATGCGCTTAAGTGCGCTTAAGCAGCTTTCCAGAGTGAATGGGCCAAAGAAGGGCTCGAAAAGACAAGGCCGAGTTACTGTCACTGTCAAAAAGTCATTGTAGCCACCCCCAGAGTAGTTGCAATTCAAGAAATTCATGATTTCTGTCTCTTAAAGGCATCTGCTTGAGAACATTTTTTTTTCTGAGCTGCTTTATCTCACAACTTCAGGCCCGTTCTAAAAGAAAAAACCCCGCGATCAACTCTTGAGAACCAATACAGAGAAAGGGCCCACATACCTTATTGCTTTCAAATTTCACACGCACAAAAAGTTACCTTATTCAAGGACAAAAAGTGATTGGGCAAAGGTTCATTTCTTATACAAGCTGGAGCACTCCTTTTTTCCTCCTCCTTTCAATTTCTACACAGTCGTAGTCACCCAAGCAGAAAACTTTGGGGAACATGTGCCTTTTTAGACAAATCTGCTTGTGAAGGGATTTTTTGTTGCTGGTAAAGAAAATCAAAATGCTATGAAAACAGACTGTTTCTTTTGGGGTACTCCCTCAAAGGTACTCTTTTACAAATGCAGAAGAGAGGAAATCAGATATCAAAATTCTACTCAAGTTATCTTTTTAAAAAAATAATCTTTTTTTCTTTGGAAACAAGATTGGGTTAGAAAGTTTTCAGGAGAGCTGTATTCCGAGCTGAGAGAACTCAGCATTCAGCCTTTGCTTAGCAAACACAGACGTGTCCTGTTCCCGCTTTCACATCCCCTGTCCACACAGGTAGCTGCATCGCAGTATTTTTAAAATAACTCTGCACTAGTTTATGTGTTGAATCGCCAATCACAGCAATAGCTTTTCTGCTGATTGCCTTGGGAAGCGGTAGAAATGTACTGTTACGCTAAGCTGGGAGTCAGAGTTTTTTATAGTGATGAGAGACAAATCTGTCATTGCTTCTAAACCCTGCAATCCTCAGAATCTAAAAGCCTCTTGATTTACAGCGGAAACACAACCTTCAGAACACATCTGCTCCCGTATACCTACAACACACTGGCATGTTTTAGACTGTATTTCTGCATACTTACAGGAGAAAGGGATAAAGACATTAAAACAATTGCGTTATATACATAAACCACACACACTGTTCTGTAATATGTATTACAGAATTGCCTTGTATACTGCATTGGCACGGAACCCCTGGAAGCCGCGAGCTGCAATGCTGCTTCCCGCCAGCAGCGCTCCCTTGGAAAGCGCAGCTATTTGTCACGGATTTTCACTCCTGCTTTCTGAACGTCCTTTACAGACTCCAGAGTCTACCTCTTGATGGGGGAGTCACTTGTAATTACTTCAGCAAATTTTTTTTTTTTTTTTTTTAAATACAGTACCCAAGCACACAGAGACTCAAACTTTCCCATCGCCTCTGTCTACTGCTTCTCAAGATGTGTATTAGATTTGAATACTCTATTTAGGACTTATTATTACTGTTAAATACTCTAACAAAAAAAGGAAAAACAAACCAAAAAACCAAACAAACCAAAACCCAAACCAGCAAACAAAACAAACAAAAATACCCAAACAAAACCAAAGAATATAATATACTAATTTCTCCTTTAATTAAAAAAGGTCATCAACAGTAGCTATTGCAATTTCCAGTAAGCCACACGGATTAAACCAGAAGTGTTTGTTGCTAAAAGCGGCAGGAGAGAAGCGCAGAGTCTGAAGAATGCTACCATGACCCAGTTGAAATAAGATCTTGAGCACATGAGCAACTAAATCAATTAAATTCGAGATATTTCATTTTATTCCAGTTACATACTCTGTGGATTCTGGCAGGATAGAAAAGACAGAGGTACATGTATCATCTAATTACGACAGTGAAATACTTCTTCTGAAATGCTGCTCAAAACCCAAAATCAATCTGACACTTATTAAATTAGGATAATCAAATGCTTTTTTATTATTATCTGGATGCAAATTGCATTTGAAACCATCAGCGAGGTAAGAGATTTGCTACTCTGGGAATAACAGGAACATCTGTCTTGGTAGGGCTCCTCCTTGCCTACGAGGGGCTGACGTGATTTCCTGGGCGCTGGGAATACACTAACAGTAAATTCACCAAATCATTTAGCCCAAGAGAAATAAAATTTGCAAGTGAGAAAAGCAAAGCTCAATGCAACTTTTTGAGTCAATGAACGTTGTGTGTTTAGCTACAGGATAAGGCAATTTTGTGGTTTTTAAACTATCTGCCATTGAAAAGGAGGCTGACTGTAGCTCTTGGAACCGTGCAGAGGAATTCAGCCATGCAGCTGCTGCTCACCATCAGGGAAATCACAGAGCTCAGCTCCCCGATGGAAGGCAATCAAAGCCCATCTGAGAGGACCTGCGTCCTCACTTGAAAAAATTCTCCTCAGCCTACATATTAACTTAGGTTAGCTTTAACTGAGTGGAAACAGCAACGCTGTCTCAAAGACGTTGCTATGCTTTTAATACATTAGCTGCCAGGAGGGGGAATTTAACTCAGCAGTGAGATAAATGTTAGTTGAATAAAGGACAAATATAAAAAAGTATTAATAAGAAGCCACTTCAAATATTAATACATGAAATTACTTTCTCTGTGCACATTCCCAGAGGAGTGAGCTCCTGTCCAGAGGAGCAGAGATGGTGGAGGGGCTAGATGGGTCGGAAAGCCAAAGCCTCCTGCTCCCGCCTTTCCTCGGCGCACGGCTTACGTCACGCGCACACAGCCCACCTTCTGATGGGGATCGATGCAAACTGCATCACGCTGCTGCCTGTATTTGGTTTAGGCCTGATTTGACCTCACAGGCAGTTTACAACAGCACCAGTTCCACCACCTGTGAAAGCTTGGCCCAGAAGCTGCCCAAGACCTACAGTAGGTAGGCAATGGGGAAGTTTTCAGGTAAAGGGATCCCTGCCCCCTTTTTAAGCTTTAAGTTTAAATTCACTTGCAGACATTGATAATGATTCAAATGTGTTTGGGACTTGGATCAGAACTGGATAAACCCTACACCACTAGAAAGTTGAGAAATTTGAAGCTGTCTGCTAGAAAAATCCCTTCCCTTGCTCCCGTCCATATTCCTAGCCATTTAGCATCACTGCTTGATGTCAAGTAGGGTCCTGGGGGAGTTTTCAAAGACAATGATTTCCTTTCCGTAATTACAGGAACTGAAACAGTCCACCTCTTTCCAGGGAAATGTTCTGTATGTGTGCTGCCTTGTCCCATAACGTGCGAACCTCCTGAGATTTATTCAGACATTCTTCTGTTACTTCCCTTCCATGAATTTCTCTGCTCTGGCCAAGCAGCAATAGCAGCTTGAAAGCTTCCTCCTTGGAAACCTTCACAGCACTCACCCTTTTCCCACTCCAGCTGACTAAGCAGAGGACTGCAGGTACTGTTTCTGTTAAGCAAAGACTTGATGAAGCACACAGGATCTGTGATGTAAATCTCTGCAGAGAAATGTAAAATCCCCCATTCCCTTAAATTCAGAAGGAATGAAGTAAGAGGCAGCTTCTCTCCTTGTAGCTAAGCTTGCTTTTATCTAACTTTCAGACTAAGAACCTTCTAGTTCTTTTCATTTTAAAAGCAAAATAGCCTGTGAACCCCATCTGCTCCTGTGTGCCTTGCAATTGCCTTTGTTTTGAGTGGCAGCATTTGCCTCTGTCCGTGCTGATGGTGCTATTGTTTCTGCAACCTACATGTTTAATGGTGTCTTACACCTGTAAGAAATGAAATGTGGGAGCAGTAACCCGAAGCAGCAAAAATTTAAGCCAACACCTAACAAAATTCTTCAGTGCTTCTCAACTGGATTCCAGAACTGGAAGTTGCGGGTTCCAAGTAACTGGAGTCTGTCAGCTTTACTCCCGGAGCTGGCTGGGGAGCGATGAGAGCACGCTGCCTGAGCACGGCCGCTGCAAAGAGCTCCACAAAGGGTGCTATCTCCATGTGATCTCACTCAGAACACACAGCACGCCTCAGAAAGACTCCTGTGCAGCATTCTGTTCTACTAACTAGCACTGCCAAAAAGAGTAAAATCAGGAGTTTGCTGTTTGAATCAATGGGGAGTTTTGTACAAAATCAATGGCGTGACACGGCTCAGGATCAAGACTTAGCCTCTGAAGAGTGTGAACCTTTGGCATCCACAAAGTAGACTTAACAACAGCAGGTATCGTCTCTGCAATATACGATGCGCGCCCAACACACCATTCAATAGCATTTTTGCTCTAAGCTTATTCTCAGAAAATAAAATTGGAGCCAACTTTTAAAACAAAAATTGTTGGGCAACTCTGAAGTGAAACCACTTATCTACCCCAAATCTCTATGCCCTTAGGCAGGCACGAGCTACTTTCAACCACAAAGTAAGAAATACAGGGAAGTACAAAACGTTATTTTTCTTCCTATCATCCATAATAGCAAAAATAGTGAATCCCTTAAATTAAGAGAGAATCTGACACCTGGAACAGGAAAGTGACTTGCCTGAGGCACGAGCGTATCCAGGGTCCAGCTCCTCGGGCCTGTGCTGTCGTTAAGTCCAAGCACAATGGTGAGATGGACATGCACCCGCCATCCCATCAAACGACCACGAGTATGTATGGCAAAGTGGGAAGGATGCTAACGTTCTTCTGCAGGGAAAAGAACATCCCTCCTCTAAATTACCATGACTTTTTAAGGGACCAAATATGACAGGAAAATACTTACCAGTTCTTCGTATCTGGTTTTCTGACCTGAACATGTTGGGAATGTGAAATTCACTGTCTTAATAACTGGAATGTGCTGTACAGTGGGTGATCAGGCTATCAGGTGATGCCTTGCTGATACAATGTGCGGATGATTTCCTCACTGTGTTTCTTCCCTTTCTCTGCTTGCCTGGTCTCCCTCAATGGAGTCTTTTTCATCCTGCCATATCTCATTCATTTCTCATCGATGTGCTCCCTGACTGGTTCCACATCATTTGCTCCTTTATTCACTTTTGAAATGGAATATGAGTCCAGCAGCCTGTAAGTTCCAATAATCCTTTTTAGCTAGTTATGTTCAAATAGCTCAGAGAACCACGATGCAGGATTGCTGAATTGCCCTCCTCTGCCATTGCTGCTGTCATGCAGCCTCCAAGCAGCTGGCTGTGGCAGCACCTTGGATATGAAGATGCTGAGCACTTATTCACATATGAAAATAAATGTTTTTTTGGATAAAATGAATGAAGGGTATCTCTGTGAAATAGAGTGCAAGGTGTGGACCCAGGGTTTACTGTATCCTCCCTGGCAAACGGTAAGATGAATTGACAGATCAGTACCTGTGTGGCACATATACAACGTGCAGAAGTCTGGCAACACATAAAAACCAGCTGTGGGGTAAAACAGTGTGGTGAGCAGGAAATAGGGTGGCATGCTCTGCTTACTGCCTCTCTCCACCACCCTGGTAAGGGAGCTTTGCATCCTCTCTGTGTGGTTTCTGACGGTGTAAGAATGAAGGGCTTGCGTGTGGCAGCGACACTAAGGATCCCCTCCAGGACACCGCCTCCAGTGAATGGGCCCAAAGCTCAGTTGCTGACCAACAACAAATTGCAACGCAGTCCTTGACCAGCAACAATGACACGGCTGATCAGAGAGAGAGGAAGATTCAGAGGAACAACAACTTCACACTTCTGGGTGGGGATCCAGAGGGATTTAACCCAGCAACGAACGCTGACCCCTGGTTCATGTGACACCACTGAGAGAGGACAGAAGGCTCTGCCAGAAATGCAGCTTCCATGGTCCTCCTGCTCTTAAGGACCAATGATCCATCTGAAGGGGATGGGGGCCCAACTGGGCAAAAAACCCAGCACATTCTACAGACTTTCTGAAACACGGAGGAATTTTTTTTGCTCAAAGCAAACCAGGATTCAAACACGTTGAGAAATACCAAGAGCTCCCAGTTACGCAGAGGGAAGGAGAAATGCAAGTTGAAAAGTGTTAAAGCAACACCATTTTAAAGCTAACAGCTGCGGACTCGTTCGTGAAGTGCTATTCTTTCCGCTGTATCTTTAAGTGCTGTTAAATTCATTTGTCACTTGATCGAAAGCCAACAGGCTACAAATCTCCCAAGCCCCTCTCGCGCTGAATAGTGACAGGAGTATTCTGTTCCGCCATAAGAAAACATTTGTGTGTGTCTCTGTCCGGAGTCATACATGCTACTTTAACTCATCTGCCTCCCCATTCTCTCCTGCCCTGGAGGACAAATTGCTCACTGTGGCTCCCTTTCAGAGGCAGTACAGCGCGCAAAGAATCATGACTGAGCAGAAACACAAGAAACAGGCACATAAAAATTCATCACTTTGGCCTCCTGACCTCTTGCCACTGGGTTTGGCAAACCCCGTCTCAAAAAGTAGCACCAAGGGAGAGCTAAGCAGACCGGCTGAGTGAAATTACTGACAAAAAATATCTTGGACACAGGAAAACCCCACCAGATGCTTCATTGTCTTTGCAGAGAAGTGGTGCTGAAAAAGGGGGTGATCTACCACATGGCATATTGGGTGGAATAAGTAGTGCCATTGTTTCAGAGCAGCTCTGTCACTTTACTGACTGCAGTACAAAGAGGTGTAAAGCAAGATTTAATCCTGACTTTTTAGTCAGCAGATTAAAACCAATCATGCCAGATGTCCACAAGACTGTTTAACATACAGAAAGCTTTTTCATACTCTACAAAAAACTGAAAGCTGTAATAACTTCTTCTTTATTTCCTCTAGAGAGGCCTTTAGTCAGAAAAAAGGGAGATGTTGTAATGGACTTTAAGATGCGCTATTAATTTTTACTCGAGCCTTTCCTCTTTTGCCTTTTGAGACAAAGCTAAACAAAGTAACTTCTTCCACCCATCCAAAATCAGACAGGTATGCCGAAGAAAACTGATGGTAGAAAAAAAGCTGTGATTTCAAAAAGAATTTATACCCGTAAGACCAGCTAAAATTCCTCTCCATGAAACTTGATGTGATGCAAAACACTGCAGCATGGCCGTCAGCGTGCTGAAAAATAAACACAGAACCGAGGTGTCCTGCGCAGCCCTTGCTGTGCGCACCAGGCACCGTATGGGGACCGCGGCAGCGCTGCTGACCCCGGGCTCCGCAGGGGCCGGTCCGTGCAGCACCCGGGACATCATTGCCTGCATGGCGGCTCCTGCAGCGGCACGAGGTCACCTGCAGCTATGGCCAGCTCGTAAGGATGACAGCGAGGAGGTGATATTCTTACTAAGAAATACTCAATGATCTCCTTTAAACTCACCTACAGAACTGTTAAACACTCTGCAGTGTGTTGCTTTCTCCTTTTTCTATTTATAAACAAATTAATCCCTACAAATATTATCACAAAGAATAGAAATGCAATGATTACCGTACTTCTAAAACACGCTTGGTATTTTTTTCTGCAGTACTAAAAAAGTGCAAAAAAAAATCTGCATATTAGTGTCCCCTCCCTGAATTGTCATGGCCCTAAATGTTACTAAATTCAACAAAACCCAGAACGTCTATTTAGTTTCTCGTAGTAAATTGATGATAATTTACGCTTTTAAGAAAAAACCAAAACAAACCAAACTTACTTAATTTTTGCAAAAGAAGGTATAGAAAAAAAAAATTCCCTTAAAATTCCAGCGTAAGACTGATTTGTATCACATAGATCATTCACTAACTCGGAAGCTATATGGCAGCACTTGCTTTGGTATACCTTATCTGTCAGCTGCCTATGAAAAAAATACAGCTTCCATTATCTCATGTGTTTTCTTGTCACGCACTTTGATAAAATCCTCATTGCAAGCTCCTGAAATAAAAGCAACCATCTTATTGAATCACTGACCTAGACCAGTACTATTAAAACCATTTTCTTCATTGCACTCTAGTCAAGACCGAATGAAACAGCTAAGATCGTATGGTCTACGAGCTGTTAAGGACGGACAGAACTTTTACTGGCTTTTTCTTACTTTCAGAGAAATACAAATAACCCTCAGAGCAGTGCGAAGGTGGGTGCAAGAGGATGCTCTGTTAAACCCTCTACACCAGCTGTATGGGTAACTGCAGATGTTCCTCCCTCCTGCCGACACCTGCATCATTTTGCATCCGTTAAAACTGGGCTGCCACTCTGCAGTTCATGGGAGAGAAGGGGATGAGTGTGTTTGGGTCAGTCATGGTCTACAGCATCAAAGACCGCAGCCACAGTTACAAACGCAGCACGATGCTTCCTTCCTGGAAAATCTATTTCATTCAGGTAATTAAGCTGCACTGTTTGTCTTTCTATCATGACCATCTTTACTGTATTCTTTGCAGGTCCTGTATCATACTGGTAATGTTGGACAGGCGGCCGCCTCCACTAATGTTTCTCTTTCCCCCCAGTATTAGGAGGATCGAAGGGTGTAACACACTTGCTTTAAATCTGCTGGCACCTCATTCTAATGAAGAGACACTGGCAGGCACCATAATGAAGGTGATGTTATTTTCTTTCTAACAAACTCCAACTGGAGTCTCTCAAGCTACCTAAGAAGAGTAAGCCAACTAAGTGCAAACCTGACTAAGAGTTTTCTGCCAGTTAAATACTTATTTCAGCACTATTTATTCTATTTATTCTGCTTTGGAATTTGCACAATTTTAAAATTATAATTCTACTGCCCACTTCTGAATTTTTTCAAGCAAGTCTTGTGGGTGGCCTTCAAGATACATTTTACCAATTTTTCATGCCCATCCCTCAAAATGTGACCCTGCTCCTATGCTTTTATCTCTCTGACAACTTCACACAGGAAAACATGCAGCCCCTCTGATAGCATGAAATCGGAAACAATAGCCTCTGGAAACAAAAGGGAGTCGGGAGGCAGGATACAGTCCAGGTCCTGGCTGATTTTAGGCACAAACAGATGTTCATAGGACCCGATACCCTGAGCGAGCTGAAAGGAAAAGCTTGTAAAAGAAATGGACCTTAAAAACAATGTATTGAAGAGCTTCAAATAAAGGCGAAGGGAAAGCAATATGGCTTTCAATGATAAATCTCGGCAAAGAAAACCAAAGTGGCACCATGAATTTCAATGATGCATTTTTCTTTTTCAATGACCTCTACGGCTCATTTTGAAATCTACAAATTGCTCAAATCTCAACTTAGTTTACAAGTCTCCCGTATCCATTAAAAGGTTACAATACGCGCATTTCTCGTTCCTTGTAACTAATCACCGTGGCTGGGAACACCCAGTGCAGTCCTGAAATATGGGCTAATGCTATTATTTTAAAAGCTGCTTATAGCTCAACAAAGAGGAATATGCTGGAAGAATCCTGATTGGAAAAAATCTCAGGCTAGCTGTTGGAACAAATTAAGTTCAATCTCCTTCCCTTTTCATGCGCACCAGTTCAGACTCAAAAAGCCCCACGTAAAGAATCTCTGAAGCGCTGTCCTGAATTGGACCCGGGTTCTGTTTCACAAAAGCCAAAACGCACCATTTACAAACCAAACAAAGTGTAGAATCACTTCTCTGACTGAAGTTTCTGCTTTTGTGATTAAAACTCTCTTCCTCTTTCTTGAACAGCCTGCCATCCAAAAGGCCCTGTGCCATGCTCCAATGCACAAAATACATGTATTCATTACAGGAGAAAAAAACTTGAAAAATTTGGCACAAAGGCGGGTGCATAGCTTAAGTCCCGTTCAGGATAGCCCTCACTTGAACCCCACACATTTGCATAGATTTTACCTATCCAGTGTCTCTGTCAGGAACATGGTGGATAACCGAAGGAAATGTTTCATCAGCCTTTTGTGCTCAGGTGCAGATTGAATTTGTTAATTTCTAACATCAGTGAGAGGCACAGGGTAAAGAAATTAAGTGGCATCTTCCTTCACCAGCATGAAACTCTGTAGAATTAATTTTAATGAAGTGAAGACCTGGGACAGAAGGTATCCAAGTCTACTTAGGAAGCTTTCAGAAATGAGTAGTCAAAACTCAGGCCCAAAGTGACCGTGCATTTGTCTAGACCAATCACACATACCGCAGACCACTGTGCCGCACCAATTTCCTCCTGACCTGAAGAAAATGGCACCTCTTTTACTAAAACCAGTCTTCAGAAAGACATTAGCTCTTGATAACACGTGGGACATGCACTGGTTCCACTGGCAGTCTCTCCAAGAAAATAACCTCTTGCTAATCCCTCCTGTGGCTAATTTCTCATGCATGACTTTTCATTTGAAACTGTCCGTTAGTGGCTTCTAAATATCACTTAGACATGAAAGGAAGGGGAACACTGCTGTAAATGCAGCCAAATTTTGAGACCACAGCCGTCTACCAACGAACTCCCGGGAAACCCTCCCTGAACTTCCAGCCAGGGATGTTCAAGTCCAAGTTAATGGAGGTCTAAGGAAGCCTGATCCAGTGAAGCTGCTGCTGCTGCCTGTCAGTGTGATTCCTCTTTGGCACTCTGATCTGGCCTAGGGTCTCGGTATGACGACGAATGCCTGCCTCTCCTCATGCCAGTCCTGCTTCTCCAATACGTGAAGACAGCTGATGGGTTTCACTATGCCTGCCCTGCACCCACAGGTAAAATCAATGGCACGATTTTTGAAACACATACCTGAAGAGGCATTAATGACATATTCCATGGCACTGCCACGGGGCCCAGGTTGAGCTCTTTGCCTTACATGACTGCTAACGACCCCTCAGGCCTCCTGCACGTGCAAACACAGCCAACCCCGAAGTTAAATGGCGGAACGTTTTCAATGAACTCTTTTTGCTGTGTGATTGCTTGATTACCATCTTCATACAAGTTGTTAATCTCGTGACAAACTGACTCGTTCAAGCATATTTTGAGATTCCATTAGAACTTTACCATTTTTTCTCACTAACAACTTTTCCATTAGTTTGCCTGAAAGGAATGTCAAGCTAACGAGCTTTCAGCTAACGAGCACCTCTCTTGGTGCTTCCCTCCTTTCTTCCCCCTTAAGCACAGGCACAAATCTATCCCTCTTCTAGTGTTCTGCAACATCCCAGGTACTTGAATTTGTTCTACACCAGCATTGAAGACTGCTGGCTACAAATGGACAACTAAAATTGGCCAGTTGTACTATTTAAAATCCTCCTCTGTTACTAATAGACTATTGTATGCTTCATGATCTTCATGTAATGAGCATTTTCTGTGTCTTTTAGCAGGGAGAGCAGAAATACAGAAAACCTCTGCTATTTCTGAAACAGCATTTTCAGTGTTAAGTGTATGAAAAAACTGTAAATTTTTTTGTCCTACTTTTCAAATGGAAACCTGGTCAGATACAGCAAGTTATTGATCCTGCTCTAAATGTCTAAAAGTAATGAACATAGCAAATGACCCTCCTGACTAAAGTAAAGAAAAAGAAATGACAGAATAATGAAGGAACAACAAAACTGCTGGAGCCAGGAGAAATCCAACAGCCTACTGATCAACACCATGGGAATGCCCACCTCCTGTCTGCACCTCATTCCAGCATCTCTCTGCCTCGATCCCTCAAGAGCCTGGCTCTGCAAACCCGCTGTGTGTGAGCACGCCTGGGCACACAGACTGTGCTGCACTCAGAAAGAGACGACTAAGAGCAGAGACAAGGGTGCACCCAACTCCCACTTACTGATTCAACAACCAGGACACATCACCCAGGCACAGCTGGTGCAGAGCTTTCCTTTTTTAAATTATACAGAAGCATGGCACATTCAAGTACTTTCAAGGAAAAGATTAACTCTGAATTTTCTACTCTCAGATACAAACAGAGCTCTCAAACATTTCACTTGGGTCCAATACTGACATCTTCATGAAATTCAGCACTTGTTAAAACTGCAAGAAAGGGAAAACAGAAATGAAAAATATATCTTGCTGGTTTATTCATTGACACAAGTGGGGTAGTACTTGAAAGAATGAAACTTGATAAGCCTTCAACACCTACTGAAACCTAACTATATACTGGATTGTCTTCAGCTATTTCAGAGTAAGAAAATCAAAACGGACTAGGGTTTTGAATTGATATTTAAAAATAAACATACTGTTGCAGTACTGAGCTACCCCTAACAATTTGATTTCAGAATTGTATCAGCTAAGCACCTGGTATAATTTGCTCTGACTGTAACATGTTTTACTCCATAAAAGACATCCTTTAACTTCTTGGAACTATACTCACTGTGCAGGAAATTCAGCTGCCAGTATTAAAGGATTTCAAAATTACCATTACAAAACCACAATAAATTAGCACACAGAGCTGCTCAGTTTAAGTGCTGTAACATTTATGGACTTCGATGTAAGTTTTATTTAGTTCTAGGGAAATTATCAAAGGCAGGAGCAATGTTAATAGTAACAGTCTACATACAGCCTGCTATATCTTCCCAGCACACACTCACGGCTGAATGGCTAAAAATCAAGTGAAACAGCCAACTCTGTAGAAATCATTAGGAAAAATAGCCTTTCATTTCAGTGGTCACAGGTTTTCAACCAGAAATCCTGACAGCAAGGGGCCAGGACAAGCTCTTTGCTAGAGCACGTACGATATGCAATATCAGGCAACTGCTTGAGACTTCTGTACAGCCTAACAACAACAGAATTACAGCCTTAATTTTGTCTATCCCTGCTTTGACATTGTTTCTGAGAGTTATTCTGCTGTCAATATTCGAAAAACAGAAGCCGCTCTTGATATTGATTTCCTAAAGACTTTGAATCACTATCTTCATAATGCATATATTTTAAGGCAAGTGCATGCAAAAGGTGGAGGTGAAGCTGCTTATTGAATTAAATCAATACAAGACACCAGAATGGCAATTATCATCTAGTATTCATTTTATATAATGTAAAATACCCAGTAGATAGAAGGAAAACAATTATCCGACCCACTTTGGCAATCTCTGATTTAAATCTCCTGTATACTCTGGACCTTTGGTGTGCTAAGGTCCAGTTGTTGTCACTCAAGCATTTAGCACTGCTTGACTTTACTCCAAAGCTGGTACTGACTGGGTTGCATAGTGCCACCTTCTGTAATGCTCCTGTGGTTCACACTGAAGGGCAGATAAAGCTGTGGCAGCTACAGTCTGGAGATGTTTCTCCAAGGGAAGCTTAGGGGCTATGCTGCAGGGAATTCATGACTCAAAAACCCCCAAATGACAGTGAGGGGGAAATACCAGATCCATTTGGAAGTCCAACTCTATCCAGATTGTTTGTGCTTCTGCAAGCTTAATGGCAGTACTCCAGTTACACTGTGTTCAGCTGGAAACATATAAAGAATTCCATCTGGCATAATTTTCAGGGAAGCATTAGGGCTATATAAATAAAAGTAATCTAAGAAATACCATTAGAGAAACACAAAGTGATTTCTATAAGGATTTAACCCGGAATAAACATTTCCTTACTGTCCGTGTGGAAGCAAGGTGCTCCAAGCACCACACACAAGGCAGTAAGGAGGGGAGTTTAATGTCCCTATCAGCAGCGGTACAGTGATCCATGCCGGGTTAATCGCTGCCGTCGCTCCAGAGTACCTGGGCTGGGTACAAGAGATTCAACAGCAGATGATGGAATCTTGTAGAGCTACTCAGCAGCCCCCCTGCATGTAGCCACGTCAGCAGGACTGAGCTCCACGGCTCCAGGCTGTGTTCACCACTGAGGTCTGTGTGGCAGATGCCAAGCAGTTATTAAGCTGCATTGAGAGGTTGGGGAGATTTTTTCCTCCAGGAAGCTGATTTTCCCCCCTTTCCTGGCAGGAAAGCAGGAGAGGCTTGAACACACTGTGCAGCCCACAGAGATGGGGAGCACCAGCTCTGCCATGGCACACGCCAGGAGGGTGAACCTCCACACCCAGAGGCATTATCTGCATCTTGAGTGGACCACGGCCCGTTCCACACTAGGGGGGCAGTCCCCAAGGAGTGCAGAGGGGCTGACCCTTTGTTTACTTTTTGCATGCTATTCTGTGGGGCTCCAGAGTGCAGTGATGGGAGGCTGAACTCTGAATCTGCTCCTACCAGGATGCTGTTTCATGGACACAGCTTTGTTTCCAACCTCTGCTAGAAAGTGCTATTAACTGTTAGTGTTTATCTATCCCACTGAAACTTACAAAAGTGTTTGGAAAGTCAGCCACAAAGAAGTGGTCCTCTAACTGCCCAACAGTATGCAAATAAAACTCCAAGGAAACAACAGAAGCTGGCAGAAGCCAGACGAAAGATCCTCATGGCTCTGCAGAAATGCCCACGTGGGTAATACACCCAGTTCTTCCAGAGGAAGACACCACAAAGGAATATGATAACTTTCAAGGATTTTATTGGCATACTCTTCACTCAGTAAAGGAAAAGAAAAATCTATTCTGTGACTGTTGAGAATAACATCAGACTGTATAGGTCAAAAATTGACTGACATCACTCTGGACAAGCATTATTGAGACACACAAAGAAGCTGTTGTGCCTTTAAGCTTATGGTACATTGCAATGCAGTAAATGAAAAGCCACTATTATGAGGGGATGTTTATGTCAGTATCTGAAACAAATCTTCTTTTTACTAGGATAATACTGTCTTAAATTGTTAACTGTTGATCAGATAAACAACATGTG
Source organism: Megaceryle maxima (assembly GCA_024605025.1). Taxonomy (NCBI): domain Eukaryota; kingdom Metazoa; phylum Chordata; class Aves; order Coraciiformes; family Cerylidae; genus Megaceryle; species Megaceryle maxima. The sequence goes on from JANHGN010011438.1 coordinate 36,196, forward strand.
ATAAAGATCCTATAACCTCTTTCCACAGAATTAGTTTTAACCTTTTAATGGCCTTACATGTTAAATTACTACATACTATTGCACCTTGTGAAAGCTTGCAATGCCTGTAAATAGCACCCGAGCAGAGCTCTTGCATTAGCAGCAATGCAGAAATTCAGGCTTAGATTATAAATAGCGTAAAGATTAGATGCTAAAATTTTCACAGGAGATAACATCTTGTTCACTACCAGGAACTCGTATCCCCCTCGCTTTCCACCCGTCACTAAGAAAGCCTTTTGAGCTTAGTGTAAGAAAAAACTAGTCTGATCTCCATGGTGGGACTGTAGATTTAAGGTATGTTTTATGCAGTACAGGACATGGAGAACCTCTATGGTGATGTTTTACCGAGAGTGAGTGACGCCGTTTCAAAGACGCAGCAAGCACAAGACACACTCCTGGTGGTCCTCAGTCCACAGGCAGGATTGGTGAGAAGCAGGAGAATGGCCCCGACATCATCACTTCATCCCCTTGACCTTTTCTGGAGATAGATGGTACAAATGGCCTTTGGGTAAGGGGAACGTTTAAAACAACACTACCCATCACTACAGTGGGGTATGGCTGCTTCAAAGCCACTCGGGGCCCTTTACGAGTGGCTGGAGCACTTTTACCTGACCTTCAAACACCCAGGCTGGAGAAAATGGGATTTCAAAGTATTAGCTCCTCTTTTCAATTTTTGGTTCACCCACAGGAGGAAAAGAAAATTTTGAAAAGCAAACTTAAACCAGGCTGCATTATGGCATAAGTGGCCAGGAAGCTATTAACACTTAAAAAAACAACAACAAACAAACAAACAAAAAACCCCAAACAAACAAACAAACAAAACCAAAAAAAACCCAAACCCCACTTTTTTTTTTTTTTTTTTTTTGGTTGTTGTTGTTGTTT
>JANHGN010011439.1:10154-32825 GCA_024605025.1 Megaceryle maxima
TCTGAAGTTAGCAGCCTGTTTTCACAGGCAGTGTCTGCTGCTGGCAGGGATAACACCCCATGTTTAGAGTTACTACCGAGGATTGGTGTGCAGACGAGGTCCACTGCTGGATCGTGTGTACCACATTGGGGGGTTCAGAAAGTGAAAGGCTGCACCTGAAGGGAAGAGAGGACAGGGCAGGTGATTCCAAAATGAACAAGGAGGTATTCCAGCCCATATATCTTTACCTGGTATAAAGCAGAGGGATCTGGAGGGTCCATAGCTTGCTCACTTGCTCGCTCTCTTTCTGGGGGCTCCCTGGTTCTTCTCCCCTCTTGGACCACTTTGCCAGCTTTGCTTGGCTTGGCTCAGGTCCTCTTTCAGTTCCTTCCTCAGAGCACCCAAGGAGGACTCTGCCCATTCTGCCCTCGATCCCAATCAGTGTGTTCCTGAATCTGGTACCAGAATCCAGCTCCTGAACACAGCTCACATCTGCTGCAGAGCCCAGTCTGAGACTCCCCCAGTGCCTGCTCCACAGCATCAGTGGTGATGGTGATGTAATTACCATCAGGGGGAGTGGGTTTGATACTGGTTTTGTATATAAATTGGTAAATATTCTAGTTTTATTATTTTTTTATTTTCATTAAAGCTGTTCTAGTTTCCTTTTGTAATCACTAATTCTCTCTCCCTTATTCCCTTTCTCTTCCCCCTTGGGGGGGGGTTAACAGAGAGCATCTGTTATTGATCTAAGGGGCCACCTTGACCCTAAACTGCCAAACATTCAATACAGCTTTGTAGTTTCTTAAGAACTGGGCACCTTTAAATAGTCGTTGAATCTTGGTTTCTGTGAGCAGGATCTTCTGTAGAAATTCCTGAAAAAAGGCCATCCCTTCAGTTCATTATGTATGGTAGTGTGTGTGATCTGAGACACAGTTCAAGGAAACATGGCAGAATTATGGGATTTGGTCCTTTTTAAAATTTTTTTTATGCAAGTATTATGCAAGTAGTTTTCTCTTGGGCTGCAGTTTTAGGCTGTGCCATAGCTGAAGAAAGCAATAATAAACATGGTGGGGAGGGTATCAAAGCATTGAGGAATGCAGTGGCCAGGGCAGAGTTGTGCTCGTAAAACCTACATGGTATGTAGCACCAACTTAAACCTGTTATGGCTGGGTATTTGGGTTGCCCTGTCCTCATTCTCCACAAGCTCTTAAATCCTACTAAAAGAGTAGGAAGATTTCATTTCCTCATATGTTTCAGTTTGAGAAATAAATGTCGTTGGTAATTAATTTCTCTAGTTTGCTGAACTATTACCACTGAGTTTTTGCTAGGAACAAATTGCTCCTCCTCATCTTTATAATAGTAGCTTTGTCACAGTTCCCTAGGGGGAAAAAAAAAAAAAAAAAGCCTCCACATCATCCGTGTATTTTCTTTTCAATGTGTACAATGAAATCGGAGCTTCATTTGCAGCATGCTGTGCCTCTAATTAATAAGAGACACTAGTAGAAAGGAGGTAAAGAAAGGAGCAGTTCAGCAAATGTGCCATCATGACCTGTATTTAGAAAATTTTAGTACAGCTTCCAAGTTGACTCCCATGCAGCTCTGCCTTGTACTTCTCCAAATATGTGTTTAACAAAGCCAGCTGGATGCTCCTTTACATTTTCCAGCAGCCATGTCCAGAAACAGGAAGAAATTTGCAGGCTTTGCTTGAATAAGTAGTGGCCACTGGAGGTTTAAAATCCTCCTTTACACTGTTAGCTCCTCTCTTTTCTTCTGCCAGTGATGTTTAGCTATGTAGATTAATCTGATTTTTTTCATAGATGTTGGAGTTTGAAGTGCAGTTATAGCATACATTTTGCTAAAAATTTTTGATAATTCACAATGGAGAGAAAATATTTTCACATTTAACAATTAAAAAAGAAAAGTGAAGGCAAATCAGAGAGCTAAAACTCTAGGGTTTACTAGCATATATTTTACATAGAAAATACAGTGGGTTAATTTAATTTCTTAATTGACCTTGACATTTGGTTCTGGTTTGGCTTTTTTATCATTACATAAATCCACACCAAACAGTGCATTATATCATAACACAGTTTTTCAGATTTAAAAGTATGTTCTAATGTGCAGTTAAAAATGAAGTTGCTTTTGAATTGCTCAGCAGTGAACTGTTTTCCACAACTTGTATAGCTAACACCTACATAGTCTTTCAAACAAGTTCCCACGTGTGTTTGAATGGCAAAATGACCCACACATAATCCTAATCCTTTGTGGCATGACAGATGTAACTGACCTAAAAGTGCTGATAAAATGTAAATAAATCTAGCTTTGGCAAACCAGAAGTGTTGCAATTTATTGCATTGATCTATAAATCCTCATTAACTACTACAGTGCACTGCTTAATTAGAAAACTCTACTTAATCAAGATGCTTCCCAAGGAATCAATTTACACTTAATGATACTTGTAGCAAGGACAGCTGCTTAATTGGGATGGTAATTTCATTTAATTGGAACACCTTCAGGTGACTTCGGTAACAACCTGCACATTAGAGTTCAATGCATCCTCATGGCAGCTTGCAGTTGTCATGGTCTGCCGTCACAACTGGTTCACAGTGAGCTACTGAAAATAGCTCAGCACTGCTTGTCATGGATAGCAGCTACCTTCCCATCGCTCTGAAGGATTTCCAGTATGTCAAACTATTCAATGCTCAGTACAGTACTACCACAGGGAAAGGTGCTTAGCTACTTCATCAGCCTGATGTGTTCTTGAACACATCCAGTGATGAAGCATCCACAACTTCCACAAGCAACCTGTTCCAGTGTATCACCACCTTCAGAGTGAAAAACTTCCTGACGTTCAAGCTAAATCTACTCTCTTCCAGGTTGAAGCCATTACCCTTCATTCTATCACTATAAGGCCTTGTAAAAAGCCCCTCTACAGCTTTCTTGCAGGCTCCCTTCAGATACTGGAGGGCCCCAATAATGTCTCCTCAGAGCCTTCTCTTCTGTCTCAGGCTGTTCTTGTAGGAGAGGTGTCCCAGCCCTCTGATCATCTTCCTGGCCCTCCTCTGGGACCCACTACAATAGGTGTTGGGGACTCCAGATCTGGACACAGTACTCCAGGTGGAGTCTCACTAGAATGGAGTATGGCTGACCTGCTGGCCATACTTCTCTTGGTGCAGCCCAGGATACAGTTGGCTTTTCAGGCTGTACTTGCACATTGTTGATTCATGTTCTGTACTGTGAGGATGACAGAGCACTGGAACAGGCTGTCCAGAGAGATTGTGGAGTCTCCTTTTCTAGAGACATTAAAAACCCAACTGAGTGTGCTCCTGTGTGGCCTGCCCTGGGTAATCCTGCTCTGGCAGGGGGGTTGAACTCGATCTCCAAAGGTCCCTTTCAACCTCTACCTTCCTATGATTCTATGCTGAGTTTTCCATCAACCAGTACCCCCAAGTCTTTCTCCTCAGGACTGCTCTCAGTCTCTATTTGTGCTTGGGATTGCCCAGACCCAGGTGAGGGACTTTGCACTTTGTTTTGTTGAACTTCATGAGGTTTGCAAAGGCCCACCTCTCAAGCCTGCCAAAGTCCCTCTGGATGGCATCCCTTCCCTCCAGTGTGTTGACCACACCACACAGCTTGGAGTCATCCACAAACTTGCTGAGGGTGCACTCAATTCCACCAATAAATATGTTAAACAGCACTGATTATCAGTCCCAGTAGAGATCCCTGAGGAACATCACTGGTCTCTGCTCAGTCATGGACCTGTTAAGTGCAACTCTTTGAGTGTGACCATCCAGCCAATTCCTTATCCACCAAGTGGTCCATCAATCAAATTCCTATCTTCCCAATTTAAAAGCTGCTCCAACCTCCAAAATAAAACCTGCTAGGATGGAGGATGGTCTGCTGGCTTATTAAAATGAGAGCTATAATTACAGAAAGCTTGGATCTTCCTTTCTACATGAATTTTCTATTCCAGTGTGAAGTCTCTGGTATAATGTTTTTATAAGATGCAGCTTTAGTAACAGACATCAAACATTCAATGCCTTCAAGCAGGTTAATATTTTATGCGATCGTACCTATAAGAAATCAGAGCATGCAATTTGAGGTACTGAAGTTTGCTAGCTGCTGTAAAGTAGCTGGTTGCCCGTCACCATAGCTATCAAAGAACCACAGAATGGTTTGGGTAGGAAGGGACCTTGATCATCTAATTCCAACTCCCCCTCCCTGTAGGGACATCTTTCACCAGCCCAGGTTGTTCAAAGTCCCATACAATCTGGCCTTGAACACTTCCAAGGAGGGGACATCTACAACTTCTCTGGGGAGCTTGCTCCAGTCTCTCACCACCCATATTGTAAAGAATTTCTTCCTAATATTCTGTCTAAACCTACCCTGGTTTAGTTTAAAACCATTACCCCTTGTCCCATCACTGCAGGCCCTGGTAAGAAGTACCTTTCTGAAAAGCCCACTTTAAGTATTGAAATGTCAAAATAAGGTCTCAGGAAGCCATTTCTTCTCGAGGCTGAACAATGCCAACTTGCTCAGCCTCTCTCAATAGGAGAGGTGTTCCAGCCCTGTTGTCATTTTTTCTGGCCCTCCTCTTAACCTGCTCCTGCAGGCCCATGTCTTTATTGTGCTGGAGACCCCAGACCTGAACAGTACTTCAGGTGGGAGCTCAGGAGAGCAGAGGGACAGAATCAACTCCCTCAACATGCTTGTTTTTATGCTGCCCAGGAGTAATGCAGAGACCAACTTCTGAATTGCAGAGAGCAGAGATTATGACTAACACTGAATTAATCTCTTTCAGCCTGTACTTGCAATTAAACCGTGTTGGGCTACTCCCATCTAAACAAAGCAAACTTTTTTTTTTTTTTTTTTTTTTTGGAGGTAAGAATTAAATAAAGGAGGAAGGAGGCAGTTGCTTATTATCTTAACTGACCTAATACCATGGAAGCAGAGATCACCCAACATCAGATGGACATAATGTGAGCTACCCCAATGTTAGAAAATACACTGTTACCGATCACTTTTGTGATGTTTTAGAACTGATGCCATATATCCCAGCTATGATAGCAATGCTACTACAACTTTCTTAATTGCTCTCATTGAAAACTTCCTGTAAACTAGTGACTTGCCATCTTTGCAGACATCTTTAGGAGATCCTTCCCAACTACCTTATTTGTTTTTATTCACATAGAAGGGGATCAAGGCCACAGCTAAAAGTAAAAGTAAGGCAGGAACATGTTTTTTTGTAACATTAGGAAAATAGAAATCAGCAAGAGAGGAAGCAACTCAAAGTATGCATTAAATACATATCACATGAAACTACCTGTAGTCTGGCATTTTAGAAAGCTATCCTGGAGAGAGAAAAAACAATTTGTCAAGAATTTCAAATTTTTGTTCCAGAAGATTTATAAAATCTTGCTGGAGGAGGAAATCCTATCTTTTGCTCCACTATCATTACCCTTATTCCATTAAAAAAAACCCGCCAAAATCTTGCAAAACCTTCTGCCCCAAGAAAAAAAGCTATTTTTCAAGCTCAACACCAGCAATAGCCTATTAGAACACCCACAATGACAATAATGCAAGCTGTTTCATATAACCCTGTGGCAATTACAGCTGTGTAAACTCTGCTCATAATACAGGTTTTAAAAGGAGATTAATCATGCTCGGATTCTGAAGCTAGACTGATAAATCATGATGACGTCACACAATGATTCACACTTCAGATGACTCATACAGACAGAGTAATTATCTAGCAGGTCTTCTGCAAGTCTCCTGTTCAGTAAGTGAACATATTTTGGGACTGAGGACTCCTGTTGTATGAATGAAAAAAGAAATGTAGAGAAACAAGAAAATTGGTACTACAAATCAGGTAGTATTAGATGCCTACTCTGACTAATTTGCATATTTAATTCGAGACGCAGGTTTCCTCTTAGCTGTGACCATGCTTTATTAAAGTAAATGCCCTGCAGTTTTATTATACAAGTATATTCCTCTTCAAGTGTTTAAACTTGACTTTGTAAATGTATGCAAATTACTCATCTTTAAAAACCCCAACCTTGTGACACAGCAAAATATTTTTCCAGCTTCCACACAAAATAGAACTTTTTCTCTGCTGGTAGAAGTCATTAAATCTTTTACTGTATTAAGTGGTCCACGTAACTTTTACAAAAGTTGTATACAAAAAACTTAAAAGTGTGCAAAAATTCCAAAGTACACTCCAACAGCTTATGCTCTGCAAATACTTTATTACACAAATTACATTCAGCTTCTGAAAATAGTGTTCTAACATTGATACCATCTAAAAATAAGACATCCCAGAAACACATCAAGTTAGGAAGAAGAAAAAAAAATTAAATAGAGACTTTTTTCTTTCCTTCAATGCAATATAATGTTAGTGATTTTAAAAAAATAGAAGAAGATTTAGCAGCTTCATTTTATTGTGGCACTGTATATTCTCTGTACTGCAACAGGTTAAGGACATTGAAGAGGAAAGGCACAAAACAGAAATTGGCAAGTGAACAGTTATGGGAAAAATGATGAAGCAGATAGTAAGACTTATTTACAAGATCCCCAAATTGTGATGAAAAATACTACTGCTTTAAATCAGTGCTGCAATTAGAGGACTGTTTGCTTTATTAAGATGTTCACATCAAAAACAATGGCACTGATATGGAATTCCATACACTCCTCTACTCAAAAAACAGAACTAAAGCCAAACAAAAATTAAAGGAACCAGCGTACAGCCCCACACATACTAGTACAGTTTGCAATTAAATACACAAAATCTTAAACGTGCTTAAGGGAAAAGGAATCTGACATTCTGGGTTGAATCATATAATGGAGAATTCAAAGGCTGTTTTCAGGATGATGAAGGTGCTGGTGGGGGTGGAGGTGCTGAACATTCTTCCTCTGAATCTGTGCCATCTTCTTCATCTTTTTCTTGATCACTTCCTTCAGTGCTCAGTCGGTCAAACCCTTTTCGGCTGTAGCTTTTGTGACTTGCAAAGAAGTTCCCAAGGTTAAGGCCACCGCCACCTTTCCCTGTGGAAAGGAAAGGCTTGTCATAAGGTTTGCTTTACTGTAGAAGGTAGAATAATCTACTACTCACTCAACCATAGAGTGGAGATTATTTTAAGTGTTCTTCCAGAAACTGTTTCCAAAGATCAGCACATGAACCACAAAAGCTAGGTACAGAGATTATGAAGGAGGGAGGACATTAGTCTTTGAAGTTTCAAATTAATTTTTTAGCATCCATTGTTTCATTAAGCCTTTATACAGGCTCTTTGTGTTCCCACCAGCTTGCTCTTAGTCTCAAAGTGCTTCATTTCATTCACCAGATCCAAAGATAACTCATTATAACAGCTACTGCTATCCCACTGGTAGTGACACATCCTCTTCAGCAGGCAGATAATGATGGATGAAAGGTGTCATAAAAGACATTTTCACAGAACACCTAAGGTTTGCCCCCAATCCCTTTTCAGGGAAAATTCCATCAGATCTGTTACACAACTAGAAGTGAATACAGAAAAAAAACCCCTCCAATTGCTGTGTTATTAGTTCTTCAATGTCTTAAACTTACCTCTAAGTCTGCCTAAAATTCTGCCTGAACTTGAATCAAGTTTGTTTTCTCCATCACCTGAAATACATGGTATATTTAAAAAATAAGCTGAAAAAAAAAAAAATCTTCTATGATTAAATAATTACCTGTATCTTTGGTTACAAAGCACAGACATTCAACAAATTGATCATGTTACTCTAAGAAACAAAACTGATACTTTTCAGCTTTTTGATTAAGGCGAAATTAAAATTAATAAGAAAATTATTGTACTGTGGATGTTTATGCAAGTTCAGCCATTAAGAAGATTCAAATATAAGTTATTTCTGAGAATTTCATTCTCTCAGTTGTTCACTTATGTTATTGTGAAGAGTTTACAGGCAGAATAAGAACTTTGTCATTTATAATGTGCACTCTACATTCTAGCACACTGCAAAATACAGCTTGACATTTGAAAAGTTATAGTTTCCTTTCAGAGAAGACTGACTTCCTGGAACACAGTGATATGTGAATTTCTTCAGATATTTTGAGGTAACCTTCTCTCCTCCCCCAGTAACTATATCCTTCTCCCTAGTAACTCTTTCCATCCTTCATTTGAAGGAAAATTAAATGCCATGACCAAACTGTATTTTCCTTATGTAATTCTGTTTCCATAAATATGTGCAAGTTTACTTTTATCAATGCAACTGCATCATGCTCTTCGACACAGTAAAATCAAGCACTGTTGGAATTAAAATGGAATGCAAAGATGCTATTATAGATAATATCCATTAAGCAGTACTGCAGTAGTCTAGAATGCTAGCACATCTGATGTGCTAAACATGTTTGAACAGAGTCAGGAAGCTGCACACTGAAATTTTCAAATAAAATACCTCAAATTCAGTTGCACAGCAAAACTAGATTGATCAATTACATACTCTGTCATAGTATGTTCTAGCCAGTGGCAAAAAATGTGCTATTTATCTATTCCATGTACATTTTCTTAATAAAATTATTTATGCGATACAAAATAAAGTGTAATGATCTAACTCCTACTGCAGTCTAACGGTTTCTCATGTTTCTATACAACATGAATGTTACTATATAATACAAATTAAGAACAAATTTACATAGCATTTTAGGTACCAATTAAAGTTCTGACAGCAATGGATGGAGGTGCTTTATGGAAATGTGTCTGTCACACAAAATGCACAAGGTGCTAGTGCACAAGATATAATCTCTTGTAAATGTTATCTGTTTGCATTTTGCTTATACCTTTATAATACAGGTAGAGCCTTTTGCTCTCAACAATTTAAAGATCCCAAACTGAAAATAAGACTACGCTCAGAGTATCCAAATTTACGCATCCTAGTCAATAACATGAATATATTCTAGTTGTTTCTGAGATATCAATTTTCAGCTTGATACCAAAAGTTATAGATACACGTTCTGAAAAACTGGTTGCTTGAGATGTAATATTAAAGGTGTAAGGGGATGCAGTTGCTGTGTGCACAGATTCTTAGTTTGCATAGTGTCACCGTAAGTGTTCAGAAGGGTAGACAGTAAAGCCTCTCTCTTCATACCCTCATCCCTCAGTGTTCAGCAATCTTTCGAATTGTAATAATAAAAGTGTGTTCTCTAGAGTTACTCATGATTACCTCCATAGACAGTTCTCTTTCTCCAACGAATAAATACTAAAATTGATAGCAGGACAACAACAGGGATAATTAGAAGAGTTGTAATAAGAACAAAGGAAACTCCAGTGCTGGCCTGTTGGACCAAATGTTGTTTTTCCTGCTTCTTTAGAGGGTCTGTTGATTCTTGGTTGTTTTTCAATCTGGCTTCTAAAACTGTTTCTGATTCTTAAAAAGAAAACTATTTCAGTATGTAAACCATATACAACAAGCAACACAGAACAAGGTGTTATGCAAAAGAACAAGCTAAAATACTTGAAGTGTTGAGTAACAAGGCAACAAAAACATTTATGGAGACCTTTTTAGCTCTTTCTGATGTTATCCCAAACACAAGGCACAGAGATTCTGAATGACATCACTCATTAGTAAAGATGCCCTCCTCTCTCCTTCTCTCAAATGGGGAAAGGAGAGGTGTCAGGGAGATGTTTGTTTTAAAAAGTATCTATCAAGTAAAATGTAGGAAAATCCCCAATTTTTACAAACAGAAGTGTGATGTAATACCAGTTAAGTATTTCATTTTGATAATAACACTTCCACAAACAATACAGAAATCCAGTATATATTGTATTATCAAAAACAAGAAGGAAAGCATTTAAAGTTCTTTTTAATAAACTTGTGACAAAGGGTTAAATTTTCAGAACTGCTACATCCTGTGAAAGAACTTTGGCTTTGTAAATCTGGAGAGCTTTTGAAAAGTGCACCAAATCATTCCTGACTAATTTGTTACCCCTCCACCTACAAGGAAAAAAAAGCATTTTAATAAAATCCTTTATGCTGTTTTGTGCACCTACAAAGGACCACATGCTTTGTGCTAACTTTTAATGAGTAAAACCATCTAGCTATGTATTTTAAAGTCTGACAAAGTATGCATTTTTTAAAAAGTAGTTGTGTCAGAAGCACACAGAATCAAGTCTGTTCTGATTCTGTATAACTCTTAAAATTATGTTCTATTCTGAAAGAATAGTAAATACTTAAATTTACACTCAACAAAAATTCAATTCTAACAATGATATAATTTACATCACTAATGCAATGATAACAATGATACAATGATAACATGCTGTCTGTTCAAGTAGTAGTTATGGCCAAGATCAATTTTCCTCCACCATCTTTCCACCTCTGGGCAAAGCTACAGTTCTCCACATATTTTCCCTCTCTGCACAGCAGTACAAGCAATACTAGTCTGTCACCAAGAAGCTGTGAAAGTGCAGGCCACTTCTGTCCATTTATTAAGCAGAGGATGACACAAAGTCCATTTGCTATCTGTTTTCTTCAAGCATAGCTGAAAGATGTTAATTTCAGTCTTGGTACCCTAAGCAGTTTTAGAGATTGTTACCTAAAAATTGTTTCTTACCCTGGTGATACTTTTGCATTTGTCTCTGTAACATTACAAGTATGAGCTAGCATTCTTGTTTTCCCAAAGAAAGCCAAAATGCATTTATAGATCCCTAGATTTGTTGTACTGTTGATCCTGTAATGTCAACACTTCCCTCCTGAGTGCTTCAAGAGGGCTGATGCACCAACAGACATAAAATAGAAGGATAACAGTTTTGGCCAGAAGGATTTCATTGTTTTATAACATCAGCCTCCTTTATCTACTTTATTCTATATGCTTGCAATTGGCAGTTGGGATCTTTTGATATTTTCCTCCATATTTTCCTCTATCTGCATATCCATGGCTAAAGCAAACCACACAAGCTCTGAATTAAGCAAAAAAACCCAGTTAAGAATGTCTGAATATTTTATAAAGGCCTCTTCATAGCCTGGCACTGTTCTTCTGAAAGGGAAAAGAACTTGTCCTTTTCATCGTAAGAGACCTATGTACAGAATACAAATGGTTAAAATTACTTTTCATCTTCCTGAATTTCTATTTTACCCCTTTCAATCTCCTCTACATGTATTCCTTTATCTTCTTATAGTAAGTTTATTAACTTTCTAAATGTGGGAATTTTTTTTTTTCCTTTTTTTCTTTTTCATTTTCATGTGGCTAAATAAAAAACAAAAAACAAACAAACAAAAAAGGCAATCAGTAAATTTAGGGAAGTAAGTCTAAACAGGGAACATGTTACTTTTTGCCATATGGTGTGACTGGCAAGGCTGCGTACTGAAAGACTATGAAGATAGATAAACCAACTGCCATTTCAAATAACCCATTTTTTGGTGGTTGAGGAGAAGAGTGCTGGGGTTTAACTATCACAGTTACATTTCAGAGCTATTTCTGCATCTAAGGGAGCTGACACAGATACCGATCTGGACAATAGCAGATGGTGGTATGGAATTAATCCGCTAGTTAAATTTTTATCTTAGTGTCTGTGAAGCATTTGTCATCACTGAAAATAATGAAATGTTTAGATTGGCTGTAAAATAGCATCTACTGAGTAACACTGTTACAAGCTGCTTTCTAGTGCTTCCTATGCCAGCTCATTTTATCTATAAGAAATGATTGTGAAAAATAAAACAGTCAAACTAGCATATTTTCCTCTAACTAGGCCAAAGCAGTCTTAGTCTACGGGAAAATACCAGATCCTTCATTTCCATTATGAATTGGACTAACCTTTTATTTCCTGTACCTCAATACCAGCCTTTTTAACTGACCGATGTTCCATTTCTGTAAAACAAAATTATTCTTCAGGACAACTGACATTTCAGAAAGACAGTGATATTTTCTTGCTAGCTTTCTCAAATGTACAGTACAATCCTACAGTAAACAATCCCATCAGCATCTGAACTTCACCAAGGAGAGTCAATATAAACCATTCAACAGCTCAGGTGGCCATGGAAAAAAAGAAAGAGCTTGATTGATGAAAGGTGTCTGCAGTAATTAACTCATGCCACGAAGAGATTATTTGGGCATGTGTAAAGGTTCAGGGAGTCCCACAAAAATAAAACTGTTCATTATAATAAAAATTATGATGGATTAAAGGCTGGCAGAATTAGGGCTCCTTAACTACTTTGTTTTTATACTGCAGCAAAAGCTAGAAAAAAAAAATTATATAGAAGGACTTCCCTCACCTAGCCTGTAAGTGCTGAATAATTTTTTTTGGTGTATTTTGTTTTGCTGGTTTTTTTTTTTTTTTTTTTTTTTTGTGTGTGTGTGTGTGTGTGTGTTTTTTTTTCCTCCTCCTTCTTTCTTTCCGCTGTGTTCTCACATTTCTTTTAGTAAAAGCCCAGAAGTGTTCTTGTTCAGGTTACTTACAATTTATCTGGTCCAGTGTCCTGTTATTAAAAGGAGCTGATACCAGATGCCGTGAAGGAAAATCCATGAATTATAAACAAATATGGAATAACTACCTTACTCAGAAGTTCATTTCTAACAGCAGACTTTTACTGGTTGACTAGTACCCTGAAGCTTTATCTCTCTCATGCATTTTTTTTTTTTATCCAATATAATGTAACAGTGGATTATATTTTTATTCCTGTAAGATATCTAATCTCTCCCTGAGAGAGGTATGTCTGACTAATCAGGTCCCTCTCCCTGAAGTCAAGATGCTTGCCTTGATGGTTACTAGATTAAAACTGGGAAGTGTCTCTACTTTGTGGAAACAGGACTTCAAATTATACTAGATTTCATTTCTAATGATAAACACTCCTAATAAAATGAATACAAATTTTAAATTGACTTGTGTTTTTACGTCAGCCCCAGGGAGTTTCCTCTATGATAACCTTGAAGGAAGCAGTTGACTTCTCAGCAAATAATACACTGAAATTACTAAAATGCTGAAGAGCTATGCTTTTGTTTTTGAAGGTACTGACATGACAAGGGGTAGATCTACCATAAGGCAGATACATTTCAATTCTTCCTGTGACACATTAATTCATGTGCTCAGGACTCTTCTTTGACATAGTATGCAGCAGTGCTGAAGAATGGTCTTTTCCTGAAAACTGAGCAATAGCACACAACTTCTGCAGGCAGAGCTTGTAGAGTACTTAAGTCATTGTCATAAAGCCACCAGGTACTTGGCCAGTGGTACCAGGTTAAGTGGTACTGATCTGAAGATACAAAATGTGAAGTTGTGACATGAAGATACAAAAAGAACATACTTTCTGTAGATGCAAATTTCCACACTGCCCTTGCATGAACATCTCCAACAAATACTATTTTATCTTCTGAAGTAACAACATCATGTGGCATCTCAAAGCTCTGTGAAGATAAGCAGTCATAGGTTACTCCTAAGTGTCCACACATTCAAGAGGCCTCCTTAACTCTGGTCATATTCAGTCCTTAAACTGAAAAACACGGCACATGCTGCTGTGAATGCCTAAATGAGTGAATGGACAGGAATTCCATTTCTGTTGCATGTTGGCTGTCTCCAGGGATATCAACATAGACATTATTTGATGCAGTCATGCTAAACAAATTTAATATTTATAATATTTACATTCATATTGCATCAAATTTTATCCTGTGAATATCCATTTAAAAAATTATGAATCTTGGTTTCAAAGCCACATATTTAGTTTTTGTCAGTTTGTATGCAACACAGCTATTTGCTATACTAAAAAAAAAAAAAGGAAAAAGCTCTCTCTAATATAATTTAAAACTGGACTGTAAGTAACAGAATAGATGTGTTACCTAGAAATGGGAATCTTAACAATCATTCTTTAGTCTAGATCAATCTATGGAAACTTCTGTTTGGGGGGGGAGGAAAGTAATTTTATGTTCAGTGCTGTATGAATGACATTTAGACTTCCACACTAATCTGTAAAGAAGGGATGTAACCATACAGTTGAATATTATTTCTGCTTAGGAATATATTCTAGATTCTAACAAATTACTAACATCTAAATATATGTCTATTTCAAGTTGTTCATTCTTCTCTTCAATTAGCTTTGTAGAACTGTCTGACAGCAAAGTAGGCTTATCCTGACTGAAGGTATTATCTATAGGAATCATCTAGCGTGTAGTATAATTTTTGAACATGTACTAAATGTAGCAACTGAGACCCAAAATTCTACTGTCTTTTTTAAGTTAATATTATGAAGAATGCCTTTTGAATACCTTACATTCTAAAACATCTTATTTTCTGTAATAGTCTTATGAAAGTTGGTGAAGTAGGATATTACCAACATTCTCATATATATAATTATACGCACCCGGCACTCTGTGCAACACTCTACCTTTCTAAGCGGAAGGAAAGTATCAATTATTTCTCCACTGGAGAAGTTCATCACAAATCCTTGCACTGGTTCTGCCTCTCCTGGATAAGGGATTCCATTAACTGCAAAGAGGAGACCACCTGCAACAACATTAGATTTGCTTTAATAACCCTCCCCAGCAAACTACAGTGAAAATGAACTGTAAGAGTATAGATGAAAAAAGGCTGTCTGTCTATGAGACAGACAGAAAGGTAACTCAACAGGAAACTAATACCTGCAGGAATCAAAGACAGAAACAATTTTATTCAATAGTCTTTATCAGTGACCTGAAAATCTTTGGCTCCATGTACAGCAACAGCTAAAATTTTAACAGAATGTTGAGCATCATCAAGAAGAGAACTAGGAATGGAAGACACAGTTCTGTTCTCCATTATGCAAAAGCTCAGCATGCCCACATCTTGAGTTCTGAGTGCTGTTTTACTGTCTGCATCTCAAAAAGGTCCTAATGAAGTTAAAGATGCTAGAAGAGAAAGACAACTACAATAGTTAAGAGGCTGAAGCAATTAAATAACTTACAGGAGAGACTAAGGTGGCTGGGGCACTATAGCTTGGAGAGGAAAAGGCTAAAAGGCAGCTAATATGGAACTATCACTCACCAACTCCCAAAATACCGTGACTGAGCACACTCAATGAAATTAGGTAATTTTCTTAAATTAAAAAAAAAAAAAAAAAAAAAAAAAGGAAGGGAAATTCTGGAGCCTGTTACTGCAGGAGGTCAGGGAGGCATACAGTAAAAACCAGTTCAAAATGGGATTAGGGAAACTCATGATCAATAGCTCTGTAGAAAGATACTAGGAAGAAGAGGTCAGGACCTACCTCCTAACACTCTTAAATAAAATGCTTGTGGAAGCAGAGGGAGTAGTAAAGAAACAGACCACAAATGCAGCCAGGCTTACACATTCTCCTTAGAATGTCTCTTGTGCTACCACTGTCAGAGACAGAGCAATTGGTATTAAGTATCTCATCCAGTATAGCATTTCTTAAATTCTTGGCAGATGCAAGAGAGATAACCCCACTATTACATTTGATAACAGCGACAGAGTCAGGAGCCTGACATGCCAAAATTCCTTGCACTGTTATTGATAATTACATTACTTTCAGTATTGGTATTAAAAATCTACCCCAAAAACTTACTATAGTAATTGTTAACCAGGAACAACTTTTTCAAACTGTTTTCTTACAGATATTTTTTTGTTTTATGAAATCCCAAACTATTCTTGATAGTTTGGAACCTCTTTTTTGCTGTCTTCAGTGGAGCTTGAAATTAATATCTTAAAACTTTATTATTAATTACTGACTGTGCTGTCACTAGGAAGCAAACAAGATCATCTGTTTGTTAACATAACATTTAGGGAGTCTAATCAGTCATTTATCAGAAGCAGATACTATATGCAAGCTTCTCTCATCCTGCAAGTAGGAAAACAACATAGTTATAAAAGTTTCCATTACATCAGCTCTATTTTGCAAGAGAATAAATATCTGGCCTAAAATAACAAGATAGCACTCTTCATGAAGTAGCACTGGGTACTGTGACATATTGGCATAAAGCAACTACTTGAAATCTGAAGAACAGAAAAAAGATTACCTGGAACATATGAAACTGCAAACAACTCTCTTCCAAATGCTTTGTGCTTGATCTCACTTATGAACTCTCCAGTCTCCAGCCTGAAGCACTGAATTCGACCATTTTCCCTGTCTGCAACACACAGCTGACGGAAGTCAGGGATCAGGGCTAAGCTGTGAGGGATATGAAACTGTCCAGGTCTGGCTCTGCCTAAAGAAGTCTCTGCAATAGAAAATATCCAGGTTTGTGATGAAGTACCCCTGAAACTACCAGTCTTGCTTAGAAGCAGCAATATGTCACATAGTGTGATATAAAATTGGGAGAAGAATAAAGTCAGCTTGATTGCTTCTCCTAGTTTTACTCAGGTAGGTAAACTGTGGTGGTCTTTTGCACTGTCTTTGTAAATCCTTTATTTATGAGTTCACTATTTCCCAGTAATATTTGGCATGGTTTCATGCCTGATCTATAAATCTGAGCCAGGAAGAAATATAATTATTTATAAAACTTAAGATTGATGGTATCACAGCATAAATCTTGCAAAAAATGGAAAAGGCTTATACTGTTTGATCAAATGTTTGAGAAAAAAAGTAAGGTTTTTGTGAAAATCAGAACAGTTTCTTGGTAAGATAGGCCATGCCTGTTATTTTACTGAAAGCATGCTAACCAATTCACATTTTTTTATTTTTAGTGTGTATTTACTACAAGTAGCTGCATGAATAGAAGAGAGTAAATTGGAATGTAATGACAAGGCTGAAATTCAGCTAGGGCCTGGAAAGTATTTTAGTAATGGCCATTTATAAATAAAAGTAATGACAACATCAGCAATCTCATGGTTCATAATGAGTTCCCTATAACAGCACTATGGGTAAAGTACCAAGAGCTCTGAGTTGTACCTTCTCCCCACTGCATCATGTACAATCCATTTGGAGAGAACTGAATGATTCGACTGTTACAGTAGCCATCAGAGACATAAATGCTGCCAGTGATTGGATCCACGGCCACATCCGTTGGTTGACAGAAATGATTTTTGTCACTGCCTGGTTGCAAAGCCACTCCTAAAATCAGTAATGGTCCTTTGTCATCTGCTCCCAGTTTGAAAACCTTGTTTAGTCAATGGGAAGAGAGAAGAGGTTTCAGGTATGGAAGGTGAAATATGAGATGACTCCCACTGTAAAAATATCTATTACTGTGTACAAAATATATACCAAACATAATCAGAATATACTGACTATGACATCAATTACTATTTTTTTAATAGTGTTGATTCTAGGAAATTTCTGCCTAGAATATAAATTTCCTGTGATTACAGCAAACAAATTATTTTCAGTCTGGATTCAAGTACACAGGAGAATTGATAATCAAAGATGTAGCAAAAAATATGTTTCTTTAAAAGAATCATTGTTCTAAAACAGACACTTTTATTTTTGAATATTATGTCCATGTAGAAAACTATTCAACACAACTATATTCCCTGAAGGCCAAAGGAGTCAATTTCTGTAGGCATATTGTTAATATTTATTTTAACAGGACCAGATAAATAATTTACATCAAATCTTTAGGAAAGCAAAAGCTTTTTTTGGTAAAACATTAAGGTCCTGGTATTAAAGCTTCAGAAACATACCTGATGGAGAGCTACATCAGTAACCCAGTAGTTACCATTTTTATCTATACTCAAACCATGTGGCAAATAAAATCTGCAAGCACAAATGTAGAAGAATCAAGTTAAAAACATATTTCAGGAAGAATGAGGTAGATGTGAAGTTTTCACTTTTTATTTACAGATCAACAAATGATGTACATGCTAACTACCTGCAATATTTAATGAAAAAAAGATAGCTTTACAGAATAGAATTTTCTTGACAGGAGTGTCTCGGCTCTGAAATTCAGCTGATCTCGAGTATCTCACTCAGGCTAATATGTGGTATCTTTGAGGACAACATACAACACTCATGAACTCTGCATTTCTATTAATTTGGTTAACAGATGAAACTGTATGAATAGCTAGAAAGCAGAGGTGGTAAAGATGGCAAATTACTTTTATCAGTTGTTGATTTTGTAATTATTATTTAAAATAAGCTCAGAAGCTGTAATCACATAACATAATATAAAACGTGAAAATCAGTTTGGAGACTTTTGGGGGTAAAATATCCGGAAATGTTAGTTCTATTAATAGAAGGAAAACAAAGAAACAAAGAAACAACAAAACCTTACAGATTTTTGCCCATGGAATGAAGCAGTTCTGCAGTATTTGGATTCAGGACAAGAATTGTATTCTGTTCAATTGGTCCAAGTCCTCTTTGCTGATAAACAAATTTGCTGTCAAAAGAACTACACAAAAATAGTGGAATAGGAAGACAGCATTAGTAAGTTCCACCAATGCATAGTACACATGAAACTAAAAGACGAGTTTTATGGTTTAATTCCATATTGGCTTCTTTTTTCTTTAAATAAGCCATATTATATTACTGCATCATCATAAGAGTTACAGTGCTGGATGTCTGCATTTCCTGCTCAGGTCATGACTTCCAAACTAAAGGAGCACCAAATCAACACAGCAACAATTAAAATAATCCTAAAGCAAGCAAGCAAAAAACCTCTTTATTTTGTTTTCCTCTTCTCTGCTGTGGCAAATCAGAAATGGGTAATCAAACAATGTAGTCCAAGTAAAAATACAGCTAATCATCAGGGCATAATTGTCAGTAAAACCAGGTATACTTCGTTTTGTCTAAGGCAGTGTGTGCATGTTTGCATGTCTTCTATTTTTACTTTTTTCAAACAAAACTCAGTATGTTGCTTGAGCTTACAATTTTAAGATTCAGGTCTTAAGGTTCTTATCCTTTTTAGAGTGTGCTTGCAGGAGACTATAGGTTATGATATGTATTTCTCCTAACCCCACAACTCTACACGCAATTTTTATGGTATGTGGAATATATTAATAAACAATATTTCAGCATGTCACTATTTCAGACATTAAGAACTGGATTACTTTTCTAGAAGACATTTACTATTTATAGAAGTATCATATGCTTAACAAAGAATAAAAAATACAGTTGTCTGTATCCCTATAGAGAAGCTGGCTATTACTCTAACCTGTTGAAATCTACACTCACCATTCAGTGAAGATAAATTGAGAGTAAAACATTATGAACACAATTTAAGCCTAAATATTAGGGAAAGATATTTGATTGTAGATGATAATTTTGTGAATACCTTGCATTTTTAAATCAATTTATTAATCCCAAGACAAACCAGCTATGATTGATGCAACCTGGTAATCAAGAATGCACTTCATAGACACAGAGAAGGATATGAATAAAGTTACTAAAACTTTATATGGTACAATCCCAGCAGACTCACCTCTTCCTATCATTTAATATTTGTATCTCTAGAAATTTCATTGTGGAAAAGCAATATTAGCTTCATATGTAATGAGAAAAACCTATGACAGGATGTGTTTAAGTTTCTGCATAGGCTACAGTTAAAAAATAATACTTAGATGTTGCCCTTACATATGGTAACTATCTGTGACTATTTAATTTCTGATAGAAATCAGGAAATTCTTTTCACCATGAATGGTTACGCACAAGGTGATAGTTTCTAAAGCTCTCCACTGAGCCCTCCCATACACTCTGCCATGATGCTACAGGGAGATGTAGTACAATGGTACCGGCACACAATGGCCTACTGATTTGTTTGACCATAGTTCAACAGATATTGTTCTGTTGATTACCACTACTGACAGTAGTCTTCTGTGCCAAGTCCTCTTGGTTTTAAACAGTTTTATTTAAAAAGCAGTCTAATACTTGTAAGGACTTGGTCTAGGTGTGGATGACCACAACTGGAGAAGCAACACTAGACAGACTGAACTAATGTTATTATTAATGAGCACAACTAATCACAGAAGACAATATTAGTGATGATAGGTATTGTACAAAAAAAACCCCACATAAAACAAGATTGTTTCTGTGGAGAACTGACCATCTAGAAAACTTAAAAAAATTATTGCCGTTCTTTATTATGATTTTGGTTCTTAGTAAGAGTGCTGTCCAGATTTCTGAGCATTCCCTGCTAACAACTACACAGATCTTCTGGGATCGAAGTATTTTCAGTGTAAACAAGAGACTGCATGGTATTTTTATGCAAAGACTAGCGAACTTTGAAATGAGTTTATGGGAGTTATCTTTCCATGCACCACCTTCTGTCAATATTTTTCTTCTGGGAGGAAAACAGACATGCTACAGAATCACAGTCACTATTCCCTTCCCAGCATTTGAGAACAATTTCCCCTGGTGGTCAATGTTACTTTGCTTCAGCTGATAAATGAGGACATAAACCAGCTGACTACTGATAGTTTAAAAGAAGCAAGACCAAAACTAACCAAAGAAGATAACTGAATACCTTCCTATTGTATGTCATATTGCCCTGCAGAATGGTTTTCTAGTAAGTTCTGCAGTTTGATATCAAAGGACAACTAAAATATGTTGCATATGTCACTACTTCGAATTTCAAAACTCTATGTAATTCCATGGCTATTTTTTTTACTTTTCAGTTGGCCACTTCACACTAATACAAGCAATTTATTACTAAATTTAACGTCCTTCTGCTGGGCTACATATTAAATTTAGACAAATCATCTGACCTCATAACCCTGGAAGGCACAACCTTGAGCTCTATTCTTGATCAATATTCATCAACACTGGGCCTAAATTAACCTGTATAGCTTATTAAGAATGCAGTAACAAGAATGCCATTTATATTCTTTGTTATATCTTTTATAAATTGCATGAATAGTATACATTTTTCATCACAAAATACAAAATAACTTCAACTAATTTCATTGGTTAGCCATCTGAATAGTTCTATTTGTTTTTTTTTTCATTCTGAACAGCACATGCTGCATAGAGCAAAAATCATTCTGCAAATGAGGAGACAATGTGGCAGAATAAACTGACTTATTTAAAAGGTGTGGTTTTTTGTGTTGTGGGTTTTTTTGTTGTGTTTTTTTTTTAATTTGTTTTGTTTTGGGTTTTTTTTTTTTTTGTTTTAATCTACTGTTTTATAAGGCTTGTAATTGCATAACCGCTTTTGTGTTTGCAGTCAGACTGAGGTTGCCCTATAAACAGCACAGACAATTCATCCGGCTATATTTAGCTTTTTATGGCATATATTAATAATGCATTGGAAACATTTGTGCATATCCTAACAGCACAGACAATTTTTGTTTAATTTGTTTCTACACTATGAGGGTGAAGCATTGAAACAAAGAATATAAACTCTGGGATTTCGGGCTTTATTGATTCATCATGTTTATGATTTGGTAAGGAATACTATACTCTATTAACTCCATATTTGCAACTAATGCTAAACATTAATTTAGAAGTCTCATAACTGCTTAACCCTCCTCTGTGCAATAGTCATGATAAACCCCTTTCAAAGACTCATTTTCTATTCCTTTTTACTAAAAAATGAGAACACCTATACTCCTTTTTCAGCATTATCTGTGAAAGTCTCCACAGGCTATTTCATATGCCCACATAATACCCAAAGATAAAAAGTGAAGGCTGACTGTCTGAGGACGCGTCTGTGTGCTTCTTCTCTGTGCCATAAGATAACAGAACAACAGCTTAACCACATGCGTGTTTTCCAAACACGTTGTTTTATACGCACAATATTCTAAATAAACAGGACTACAGAAGTTTTAGCCTATCTGGTGTGAAGGTTCCTACCATGGCTAGCTTTCCTATATATTAACTATGCTTCACAAGAACATGAAAAAACCCCGAACTTGTGAACAAAACCCCTCTGACGTGATTAGGATTTCACATGTAGTTATCTTTATTAAAGACCCATAACCTGCTTCAATTAACAGTAGCTCATCTTACATCTTGCTGGGACTACTTTCATTTACAAGGCCAGACAGGTTCACTTTGTTCCAACTTCCATCCCCACGATGGCAAATACGGAAAGCTCCCACATAGGACTGATGTACATATTTACAGTACTAATACTATATAGATTAAGCATTTTTCTGGGAAGTCTGAAAGTCACAGGCCAGAAATACTCAGAACATAAACAATGGTTGTTGTCAAGGACAGGTCTGAGTTAAGCAAACCTGTAGAGTTACCCAGCACAGCCGGTAGGCATGTGAATTTCGGGACTCCACACCACAGCTCTGATCTTCTTCTGTACCCACACCATAAGAAAGGTGAAGTTCAATCTGTCTCTCAACATGGTTGAATCATTGTGCTTACTTGCTATTTTAAGGAACCTTAATGTTTTTTTTGTTTTGTTTAAAATCTGTAGGCTCTCCAAATACCACTTGGTCTCAAAACTCCAGTTTTGTGCCCTGGGTTGTGGGTATACCTCAGTTGACGGACACTCAAAAATACACATTTCAGAAATAAGAAATTAATACAACTTCCAACATATTGTCATATCTTTCTTCAATGACACAAAGAATGGTTCATGTGTAGGAGGGTGAAAAAACCCAGTATCTGCTCTTACTTGAAGCTTGAGTAATACAAGTTGCAGCATGAGACATCCCTTCAAATTTTATAGTCTATATTTATATACACTTGAGCTGGACAGATCAGTGATATAATGCACAAGACATAAATGACTGCCTTATCTGCTGCATTAAGTTATTTAGCTAAAAACCTAAAGAACTTAACTTTCTTTCATGAAACAGTATTCTAAGCATAATTTGTTATTATAAAGTTGAGAAAGCTGCCTCTTCTAATTTG
>JANHGN010011440.1:12807-27206 GCA_024605025.1 Megaceryle maxima
GAGGTTTAGATTAGATATTAGGAAGAAATTCTTCACTGAGAGAGTGGTTAGGCACTGGAACAGGCTGCCCAGGGAGGCACTGGAGTCATCACCCCTGGAGGTGTTTAAAAAACAAGTAAACGTAGCACTTGAGGCTGTGGTCTAATGGATAGAGAGATGTTAGGATGAATGTTGGACTTGATGATTCTGGAGGTCCTTTCCAACCCTAATGATTTTATGATTCTAAGATAGTCACATGGAAAGTGTAGATGTATATCTCCATGAGATGTTTGACCAGCAGTAAGATAATGTAAGTGCTGCAGAATGAAAGGAATGGAAAATTATATATATATTTTTAAGGGAAAGCAAAGTTTAAGGCATTTGATAATTAATAGTTTGATACTTGGAGAAAAAAAAATGTAGAGACAAAAGGTTTAACAAGCCTCTCATTAGAGGTGTGGACAGCTTATGCTGTTCATGGTTTTTAAATCCTTACTTCCAATGGAGGAGAGGGAGAAAGGGATTCAACAGAATATGAACACAGAGCTATGAACAGTACCAAAGCAACAGGCATTTTATTATGCTCCTTCCAAATTTCATCTCCTAGTAATGAGAGCATGGGAACATGAGCTATATGAAGAGACATTATTTAAATTCTGAAACAGGATGTAATGGTGAACAATTACACCCTTTCCTTTGTATATTCATAGTGCACAAACACAGAGGAATATGTGTATACCTACATATTTAGTAGAATTTTTATGTTATGTGCATCTAATTCTGCTATAAATTATGCAATTTTACTGATTTCAGCTGAGCAATAGATTTTAAACTTGAGGTAAAATTTGACACCATTGTCTCAGTTCTTACACAGTGGACTATTTATATTAAATCCAGACACATTGCTCAGAAATAACAACAAAGATTCTACATCAGCTGTGTTTTGTTATCCACAGCAGAGAATAAGTCTTGATACTGAAGTTATAACTGTGATACCTAGACCTTGCCATAATGTGTGCCAGAAGTCTATAGAAAGGACAACATAAATTAAGGGGTGCTTTATCTCCCACTAGGGTTTGGTAGCTTTAAAATACAAAGCTTTCAAAGACAATTCAGTTCTACCTTCATTCCTGAACTTGCCCACTTAGTACTGCCAGAAAGGGAATAGAGTGACTAGGGAGGAGCTCTGTGTCTTTTAAAAGATTTAACTGTGTTTTCATTTTACAAGTCCTTCAAGTATTAACATTTTTTCTCTCGAATCTAATCTATAGAACAAAACCCAAGAATACAAAATTGTGGGCATGTACTCTGACGGCATCAATGTATTGGGGTTGATCGTCTTTTGTCTTATTTTTGGAGTGGTTATTGGGAAGATGGGAGAGAAAGGACAAGTGCTTGTGGATTTTTTCAATGCACTGAATGAAGCTACAATGAGAATAGTTCACATAATTATGTGGTAAGTCCAAGGACATACTGGCATTTTATAACAACTTCTTTAAGTAAGTTTAGTCATTGAAGGGGTAAGAGCAGACTCATACTTAATACTTGCTTTTGTGTAGTGCTTTACAGCAAACAACTTTAGTTTAGACATTCTTGCTAGAAATTTATATTAATCCAGTACAACTGCACTGGTGGTCTGACAGCTGCAGAAGCATTACCACACACATGGCCTTCTCAGTCTTGAACACTATTCTCTGATAGCCATTATCTTCATAGGATAGCTGTTCTTGGAGCTATGTTCCTTTAGAAATATAAATTAATATACAAGCCATAGCACAGAGCAAAATTAAAAATGGTGTGCAGAACACAACTTAGCATCATTTGCATTCTGCTAATAGGTTTTGTGAGACAACATTCTCACAATATTCTCTCATAATATTCTCAGTAGAAAAAAACTATTTTAAAATGTAGCAACTCATCTGACAGTGTTTGGTTGGACTTCACAGTATTCACAGATCCATGTAGATCACAATTACAGGGTCAGGAGTATAAGTACACACAGTCCTTGCCAGTTTGATCCTACATCTGTGGTGCCTTCTGGTACTTAATACAATACTCTCCTCACATTCACATGTTTCACACAAACA
Organism: Megaceryle maxima; assembly: GCA_024605025.1. Classification (NCBI taxonomy): domain Eukaryota; kingdom Metazoa; phylum Chordata; class Aves; order Coraciiformes; family Cerylidae; genus Megaceryle; species Megaceryle maxima. The sequence goes on from JANHGN010011440.1 coordinate 14,874, forward strand.
TTAGCTTGTCAGATCTGTCCCTTCATAGATTTTTCTTCTATCCCAGCACATGGAGATGCCTGTAAAACAGTAAACATATCCAGGGTTTAGTTGAACACTTTTTGCTGCCTTTAAAGAAAACTAAATTAATTTCTTCAATTTGTCCTGTGCTAGGCAGCAGGTTTAGTTCCTAGCTGCCCCATGAAACAGCCGGCCTCACTCTACAGCAAATTACCGCTATCGAGACCTGTGAGTTAGCACATGCCACAGATACAGGATCCCACCCATAAGCTGACTATCCATTGTCTTGCGTGGGCCTGAAGCTGTGGCTACAGGCTTCCTGTGTTTCTACAGATCTGGGAGCTGTTGTCTTGAATAACGTAGAGTTTGATCCTGGCAGTGTGAGGAACTATTTCTGCTTTTACCAAATTCAGGGCTCAGAACAAAGAGTCCCTGCTTTGCACAAGGACAAGGTACTGTTTTGTTTGTGAGATAGCACACATACATAGTTTATAAGTTTGTAATTTATATTTTAAAATTTATGCTGCTCAAAGCTCTGAAATGGCAACTGGTGTCTGTGACAGGCTGCTTTCTAGTAACAAAAGGAATGCAGTGGAGCTGGTGCTAAGTCCTGATTTTTGCCTTGAATTTTCCGTAGGCAGTAGCCCACGCAGCTATTCAGGTCTGTGAGGCATAGCCATGTGTAAGCTGTCTGGGGGATGGGATCACCTCCATCAAGCAACACACTGATGACTGTACTATCCCAACATATTAAAATCACTATTATTCTGTGCAGGTGACACACATCTAGCCCACAGTGCTGCAAGCTCTAAGCACGGGAGACCATCTCTGTGTGACTGCAGAATGCACAGATACTGGTCTAAGCCCTGCAAAGTTCTACCTCCAAGAAAGCTTATGGCTCTGCATAAACAGTTGCTGCAGTAGGGTGAAGCCCACACCCCTTCCCAACTTCTGTATATTCTGTGACTCCAGGTCATGCAGTACTTGTTACACTATGCATAGCGTTACATATACTCTGATTTTCTAATCTTTTTTCATCACTTCTACTGTAATCTTGCTGCAAGTGAATAAGGTCGGTTATATGGTAGAATATAACAAAATATCTTCAGTTGTGTAATAACATGTAAAATAAATCTTCCATCTCACGTAAAAAGTTATACAATACAAGAAATTATTCCATGGTGAGCATGCAATATTTCTGAGAATGCATTTTTAATTGCTTTATTTTTGCTTTCTAGGTATATGCCAATCGGTATTGTGTTTTTAATTGCTGGGAAAATAGTAGAAGTTGAGGACTGGGAAATCTTTCGTAAACTGGGTCTTTATATGGCTACAGTATTAAGTGGGTATGTAATTTCTCAAGTATGAAATTAAATGTGGGCAGTTTTTAGATGTCAGTTGATTATAACTCAGTTATCCACAACGCTCAGCCTGTTCTAGGTGATTATGTGAGGATGTTGAATGTTTTGAATGCAAGTTTTGCCAAATGCTTGTTTTGTTTTAAAAAGTCACTGCTTTGCATTTTAAAAAACAAAGCAAAGGCTTTTCTTGTATTCATTGTTTCATCTTCTGAGCTTGGTGCTGAAGCAGATATTATTAATGTATTTTGGAGAGTGGTAATGCTTCTGTTAGGCAATAGATGAAGTTGGAAAAGTGTGAGGTTGTAAATTATGGCTTATTGGGGGTTGCCAGCCAATTGAAAATACACAAATACCTGGATTAAGTTGGGAACCCCTGTGCGCCCAAGGTGTACCAGCACAGGCCCAGCTCCACTGTCAAACGCAAATGCATAGTAAGTGCAATGCACAATAAATGATGCCAAAGAGGAAGCTGATCCCTTCCCACCTCAGCTCAGAGCAGGCAGCTGACACTGAAAGAAGCCCTGGGGATTGCACTGTTTATTATTAGTTACTCTTTCAAGGCAAAAGTAGCTGGTGAAGCTTCAAAAGCAGCAGTTGCTATCTGAATAACTTAGCCAAGCATCAGGACATTTTACTATTCTTTTTCTAGACTACACAGCCAGGAGAACAGTATGGGGTGGAGAAAGTTACACCTGCACAGTGAGGAGACTTGCAGACATGGAGCCTTAGAAGGGGCAACTTAGCTGCTCCAAGTGATACAGGCTGTAATACTAGATCATTATATATCTCTGAAGACTATCCTGCAAATAACCCTTCTGACAGATAAATGGATATTACAGTCCCACTACATTAGATGCATTTAAATTTGTATTTCCAGTTCAGTGAAGCATAACTTCTAGGCTGTCTTGGTGCATTGCCTTAGCACCCACTCCTATAATTCCTTCAGTATAGTAGGGATTTATTCATGTTTTGTCTAGAGGATAAATCCAAAGTTGTTCAAGAAAGTTGCTTTTCCCCCCCCCACTTTATGCATAATGCATGCTTGTCTTCAAACGTCATTCACATGCTTTCTGACAACCAAGCAGAGAGAAGGTTAATATATTCATCTTAAATGCAGACTTCTCTATAAATAGTCAAGAAGGATCTCTCTCTTTTTTGCATTAATCTTTGCTAGATAATAATATTTATTTCAAAAATGTTTAGGGTTTTTTATGCATAAGGCACTATGTTTGGACTAGCTGTTCAAAAAAATTTGAGATATAATGACTTTCTAAGTAAAAATTACAGCTCCAGAAATAGCACTGAATCACGACTTTTTCAAAATGTTACAGAGATGAGTGCAAGTTATGTTCGTCTAATACATAATGCAGGGTTTTTATGAGTTTCTACATAGACTTCAAAGAGAAGTCAAATTTTTAAAGGATGCAAAAGTCAATGTTTAGCAAGAGACTGTAAATCAGGAAACTAATATTTTCTATGTAAATTATAAATGAGCCCATGAGCTCAAGTTAGGTAGAAGTCATTTACGGAATGACACTATCGCTTCTGCAGGTTTCCTGTGTTACTCACTCCAATTATACTCATAGGGCGGCATCCAATTAACTCAGAGGAAGAATATGTTGGATGGATTATTACTGCCCTTTGACATTCAGTTTTAGATTGGATCGCAATCAGATAGCAAGTTTTACATCTTGAGATCTGATAAGCAAGTTTTATAACTGTTTACCTGCTAGTGGTGATGATTTGTACTGTGACGAGGTGTATCTTCCTTAAGATGTGTGCGAAGACAGTGCCTTCTCCAGAGTGCTTTGACTGCAAACTACCACTGTGTATAGTCTCCCGTTTAGCTGGTAACCATGGGCTTGACAGGCACAACAATTATAAGCAGGTTCTTGGGTGCCATCAAAAAGGTACACTAAGGGTGCCTACCTTTACATCCTTGGAGAGAAAAAGTCTCTGTTCCACTGAACTTGCTTGCACATGCCTCTGTATTTTCCCTAACAAGTGCTAGGGTAGATCACTGAAGCATTTGTCTCTTACAAAATGCCCTACAGTGGATGATGCTCAAGGTTTTGCGGAGTAGGCCTAACAGCAGTACATTCTCTGCAAAACTGACCATCAGGGAGAGCATGGTGTAATCAGATCATGGGAGCAAAGATGACAATGTACACACAAGGCTGCAGAGAAAAGGTGCTTGTTCTACATTTTCCAGACTGCAAGAATATAGCTTTTTTCACCTCTCATCAAACAGGCAAAGTTGTGCTCTCTCTTTGTTTTGATTTCTTAAACATTGCTGTTCCCACCATCTTCTGGGTTTTCATCCTTATTTGCTTGACCTTGTCTGTTTTCAGTGAGTTCATCAGCATCTTCTGTAGCTGTCTGTCATCCTCCCTTTAAGCTTTATCACAGGAATTACAGGTTACCTTAAACATATTTCTTGTATATCCTATCAAGAAAAATATGCAAGAGCATGAGGTGTGGTGTGTCTTATCCTACTCTTCCTTTCCTTTAACTTCCCTCTCCAGCTCATCTTCTATCTTACCTTCTTCCTGGCTTATTACTCATGACCTTCCACATTCTCAGCCTTACCAGCTCTCACCCACCATTGTCTGCAACACAACCCAGTCTTTATGTTCCATTTAGGTCACCATGAGGAAACATATTTCCACTGGTTCCCCTGCTGCAATTGGCCACTAAATATCTTCAACCTCTTACTTTTAATGGTTGCCATGTTAGGATGAGGATTTGTTAGTAGTGACAGAGGAGGAAAATCAAAATAGGAGGCATAATACAAGTGCCAAAGGCCTGAGGTGGAAAAGAAGCTAAAGGACCTTCAGCAAGCAGACTCTCTCTTGCTTGTGCCTTCATCTCTTTTAAAAGTATCAAGGCAGCTGCATCTCTGGACACTATAAGAAATGCCAGTTTGGGATTCTGAGGGACAAGATTCTTATTAACTTAAAATTGAATGTTATTAGAAGTTCTCATTTTAGTAGCTTGATTACAATTTTTGGTATAAAAAATTATTCTGGTTGTTGGGAGTTGCATTTTATGCATGAACATAAATACTACTTTAGATTTGTTTCATGAAAATCAGTTGTAGCAATCAGCAGTAGCAAAGCAGCTATGCACAGATACTTTATTTTGGATAATGCTGTGTTTATGCTGCCACTAAAAAAGTGCAGATCTAAATTTTTCAAAATAGGTATTTGGAACTCAGTGTGCTTCTAGGTGTAAACATACTTGAAATGCTTACTGTCATCAATGTTTTGTTAAGACACTCAACAACACTCATACCACTGTAGTTTTTTTCTGTATGTTCTGCAGAATTCAGTTTGTTCTCAGATACCATTGTATAAATTTGGTTTTTTCTAGAGTTCTTTACAAACATTTAGGAGTACATGTTGCCTGCTGTTATTTACATTCCACTAAACATACCATTTGTTAATATGCAGAATGAAAGCTTTAGTGTCTGTTGCTTTTAAAAAGATAATTTTTCCAAGGAAGCAAATAGGTTTTGTGGGAGATTTTTGGTGCTGCTGTAGATTTCAGTACTGTGGCTACCGCTCTCTTAATTGACTATTTTCAGCAGAACAAATGGTACCATGATTTATTGTTATCTTTATAAGCTGTTCTGAAATCATAAAGCATTACTACAACATGGTAACATTCACAAGAACAGGTTGTTAGGATAGAATACACATTGCAGGGTCATACATGACAACAGTTCTGGGCTTTACGTTTCCAGGCTATGATGATTTCTTTTCACAAGAAGCGGAGGCTGCGATAATTGTTTGCAACCTTGGAACACAGAAAATATTTCACAGACTCTTCACATATATTTAATTTCAGATATACTCATAGCAGGCTGTTTACATCTAATCTCAGTGCCTACAGTGATCTGCAATTACATGCATTCAGGAGTAATGCCCAATGTTCAAAATTAATGAATAAATTGAAAGATTCATTTGTCCCTGAGACCCACCTAAATATCCAGGCAAGAGGATAATTTGATTTTGCATGTCAACACATGTAATTTTGAAAATTAAGTTTCAAAAGACAGTATTTCAGCATCTTGAAACATTAAAGACAGTGAGACTGCATGCGTCTCATTTCTATAGTCTTAAATACCTCACTATATTTTAACTGTAGACCCAAGCTTACACAGCTTTCCACAAAGTAAGTGTGGATGTTATTACAAGATCATGTTTGATCATCTGTCCCTGACTAGGAACCATATTTGCCTTTAATTCCAAAATGTGTTCTATATTAAAGGCAGATAAACTTCAGAAAAATAATTTGGTTTGTTTTTCTGATATGTGTCTAGTCCGAATTGTAAGGAATTGGCAGGAGAGTGGAGTATTTTAGCATTATTTCAAATCATCTTCTGCATATCCATTTAAATATTATTTATTACTTTAGTTTTCTCATCTTCATTGGCTTACAATTATTGCCAAGTATATTAGTTAATTCTTGTTCTCTTTTGGAAAGAGAGACAATTCATTATCTCTGCCTCCCAAAAGAAAGTGTAGAACAGCATTAGTCTGCATTTTTTTTTAAGATGGTATACTCTCCAAATTTTGAACATAGGTGTCATTATAGTCACCTTTTGAGTTTCATAAGCGTGCTTGAGGGAAGAACTGTTATCACTAGCTAAAACAATGCAATGAGATGGATCCATTTGTTTAACTAGTCCACTTTATATTGCAGACTTGCAATCCATTCCACTGTAATTCTGCCGCTGATCTACTTAATAATAGTAAGGAAAAATCCTTTTCAGTTTGCCATGGGTATGGCTCAGGCACTTTTGACAGCCCTCCTGATTTCTTCCAGGTAAACATAAGAAACACTTATTTTCTGTAATTTTCTTAGTAGTAATTCCATTGTTTGTGCTGTCATTTATTGCTACTTTGTAACATACCATAATTTCACCTGGACAGTTCTCAGTCCCCCAGGGGTTGAAATACTACTTTCATCATTATTTCAGTAATATCCAGATGGGCACTATAGATTGTCCTGTCAATCTACAGACAAAGAGTCCACCCCTTCCAGGCAGAGATACTTCTTCACCATTCAGTTCATTAGTCACAGATTTGCTAGATGTTAAGCTGTTGCACTATTTCTGTGACCACATAAATCATGATGAATCTACCATGTAATTTTGAGGATAACTTTGTTATTTTTTTCCCATAATTAGAAGAGATAACAAAAGTTACTTTGCTTTTTCATTGTAGCAACTTCCTGGCTGCCTTATATCTGTTTGAGTCTTAGAGCACATAAGGCTCTGAGGAAAAGGAAGGATAAGGGAAATGATATGCTGTTGCCTGCACTTACTTTATGTGTTTTATCTGTGTGCCAGTTCAGCAACTTTGCCTGTTACCTTCCGCTGTGCGGAAGAAAAAAACTTCATCGACAAAAGAATTACCAGGTTCGTTCTTCCAGTTGGAGCTACCATCAACATGGACGGCACAGCTCTTTATGAAGCAGTAGCAGCTGTATTTATTGCACAACTGAATAACTTAGATCTGGATATTGGCGAAATAGTTACCATTAGGTAAGACTAAAGCCATCGCATGCATTTTGTTGGAGGCGGTTTTTCTTATGAATGGTATGTTAACTTTGGATACCCCATGGGAAAGTTGAAACTTTCATTGACCAGAGAGGAAGCAACAGAAACATTGTCACTTCTTGGTCCCAGGCCTTTCCTGTGCAACCTAATGAGGAGATGAGATGAGCTAGGACATGTAGCTAGTATACAGCATCATTCTGGAAATTACCATTATTCTTCCACTGCAAACACTTGCAAACCCAGCTCAACTTCTACCTCTGATCTGTACAGTTTGCTTTTTAGTCATATGTTGCCTGTTACTCTGCAGCGTAGCCATAAGAGTGTCTATACATGACATGTCCCAGACTTCAAGTAGATATTATTTAAGAGGAAAACTGGAACATTTGAGCTTCTCTCTTGCAGTGAAATAAGCCTATTTATGCCAGAAAATAGAGTTTCTGTGAGCAACATGTATTCTGAATGCCTTTCTGGGCTTTATTTGGGATTTAGTGTTACAGCTACAGCAGCCAGCATCGGGGCTGCAGGTGTCCCCCAAGCCGGACTTGTCACCATGGTGATCGTACTGAGCGCCGTTGGCCTGCCTGCCGAAGATGTTACTCTGATCATTGCAGTTGACTGGCTTCTGTAAGTTTAAGGCACTTCATATTTAATTATTTTTCTTTTATTTTTTTAAACTTTATGTAAGTTTTGTGGGAACACATGGGTCTGAGAAAGAAAGCACAAAATAATTTAGGATTACTGCATGAATTGGACAGAATCTTCTTATGACCAGGCTTGTTTAGTATAGAGTTGAATGAAGTAGTGGTTTTAATTCTGAGAGACACCTTACTGCATAGGATGGCAGTGAGTAACCTCACACCCAGAGATGCTGTTAACCTTAAAATAGTGGCCACAGCATTAATAAGTCATGATCATAATACTCAGCAAAAACAAATTTAACAGTGCCAAGGAGTACTTCTGGAGTGTCAGCTGCCACCATGTTATGCTAAATTCATACTTCATTCATAAGAATCAAATGCAGCCACAAGCAGAACATCTCAGCTGATTTTTGCAAAGCACATATGATCCATACACTGGTGAAGGAAGAGGAGGAACCCAACAGGAACTAAGCAAAGCTGGTCCTGGGCTTCTCATGCACACAGATGGTGGGCTGTACATGGGTCTGTGCTGCCAGCATTATCTTGCTAGGGCTGTTTTTAACTGGGAGTTTTTTAAAGACCCAGACCCTTGATCAACAAGCACACACATGCAAATTCAGAAAGCATTCCTTACGCCTGATCTCAGCCATCTCACCTCAGAGCCCACCAAAACCCCTCAGGCCCATTAAACACCTCTTTCTGGAGAGAAGCATTTTCACCAAACATCTTTTCTGTTCAGCTTACACCGAAATGTTTCTCTACATTTTGAGCAAAAGCCCAAAGAATCACAGAGTGTAGTCTGAAGTTCAAAAGGACATCAACATTCAGTATTGTCTCATGATTTACTGGTGAAGAGTAACAGGCTTCACAGGTTAAGAGTATAACTTTATTACACAGATTTCTTGTCTCCTGAACTGTGTGAGCTCTAGTGCTCAAACCAAGTTCTTGTTCACCTGAAGCAACTCAGTATGAATGATATTTCATTGGTATCAATTCAGAGACCTTAATAATTTCATAGTCTCTGTATGTCTTCTTCTTAGACTCATATTTACACTCAAGGTAAATGCATTCCTGTTCATTCCTCACCCTTTCCAATAATTTTCTTGAAGGATTTCTGGCAGCAACCAATGTATTTCACATATATCTATGTATATAATTTACATGATTATGTAACTTAGTTTTGCAAGATGCAGGGAGAAATTCCAGTCTCGCGAAAACCAAGGCTGTTGAACAGATCCAAGAATCCATTCAATTTATATATAAGCAAAATTGCTCTAAACAGAACAGCCCCAGCCACAAGCACATTGTCCCCATCAGTTGTCTGCAACAGAGCCTAATAAATTTGTTTGCTGTGCTCCACAATCATTTCACTTTCTCCAACTCTCTTTTACCAGTGGGCATTTAATTTTGTTAAGGATGATGAAGATTAGTACAAACCACTGGCTCAGAGCAGGTATCTAAAGAAGAGCATAAGAACAGAACAAACATATATTGGTTATTGTCCCAAAGTACTCTCCTAGCCTCCTACAAATTACAGCTCACAGAGTTCCTAAGCTACAGTTGATTTTTGTTTTGACACTTTTCAGTAGTTTTCTTCTTCTTCCATAAATGCCTCATTCGTTTGGAATCCATATAAACTTAAGATTCCCGCAAGTCCTGTGGAGAGGAGTTCTACAACTTAAAAATGTTGTGCACAGACAAATTCAATGTTTTTTTGTTTTCATCTACATCCTAATCACTTTATTTGATGCCCTCTTATTCTTTTATGGGAGTGAAAGAGAGAAAGAGAACAGTAATTCCCTATTTGTCATAGTAATTACAATTTTACGGATCTGATCTCCTCTCCACTTTCAAAGTCCACAATTATGTGATTCTTAGGCACAGCATGAATACATGGAAGCTACCATGAAACAGACAATTCAAGCTGTTTCTCATTCTAATCGACCTCTTTTTTAGATGAAGATGTCTTGCTGTGTAAAGATTAAAGATTAATTTTATGTACCAGGGATCATTCCCAGTGCATTTTTCACCTCAGCAGACAGAATGCACATCATGATGCCATGTAGATTATTAACAGTTTCGTCTTTTGTACTTACTGCCTAAAATGTATTCTTTTGCAGCCTGATAGTAGTGTCTCATTAACAATCCTCTAGTTAATTCTGAACTTACCCCAGTTTTATTACATAGGCCTGCGGAGTACTTCCATATTTTAAATGAAGAATAGAAATATTATGAAAGATGAGTTTCCAATGCTGTTGCTGTCAGACTGATACTACCAGAATTTTACTTTACCTCTCTCTCTTCCTTTCCCTAACATGTATTTACTTTCCACATGGAGAATGCATGGCTGCTTTTTAGTTCAGCAGTTGCAGTAGAAGCATATGTATATGAGATACACCAATTCACTTTCACTACTGTTTTTGCAGTCTATTCTATTTGTTGATATATCCACCTCAACACCTCTGCACAGACAGAGCAGCTCATTCTGCCACTAAGCCCTTGCACTGCTGTGCAGCTGAAAATTAAAACAGGGAAGCATGACCTTCCACTGTCCCTATCTTACTATCATTTTGTTGCTCCTGTGCCAAGCGGTGGCAGATTTTTAAGGCTTGCAAGTTACATTTCTGTTGGGGAAAAAAATCATCAGTACAGAGACTTGCCTAATACAACTTTGTACTTCAACCCTTTGACAATGAGAAACTAACAGAAGACAGCCTTTCCAAGTTTTGAGCCAGAATAGTAAAGATACTGGGCCAGGCACTCCTCTGTTTGAGAAAATGACTGTTAGAAAGACAGAAGGCACAATGTAGACACTTGTGCTGCACCCCACAGTCTCTCCCCCCAACAAAAGGAGCCCCATCTCAAAGAGAAGCAGCTGTGTAGCGTACTCCAGGGCCTGAGATGCAATCCCTACATTTTGTAAGGCTGTGCCCAGCAGTGCAATTACTGGCTAGTGCTGTGACTTGCAGTTTTTGCACATCCTCCACAAAGTAATTTGTCATGAAAGTGACTCCAGGGTTCTTCAAATATATGAGAGGAAAATTCTGTTTCTTGTTCTACAAGACTTTTTTAAGTGCATAATTACCCTGAATCTGTCCTGGGGAAAAACACCAACAACAAACCAAAACCAAACAAAAAAACCAAGAGACAAAAAACAAAACCATACAACCAGCTCTGCATTTGCTAGAGTAGCTTACATTTACTGTAAAGATTTTCTAAGCAATATAGAGAATGATTTGTCTGATAATATTTTTATTCTGCAGGGATCGATTCAGAACAATGGTGAATGTCTTGGGAGATGCTTTTGGTACAGGGATAGTGGAGAAGCTTTCTAAAAAGGAGCTGGAGCAGATGGATATCACTTCTGAAGTCAGCATAGTCAATCCCTTTGCCTTGGAAACAACAATACTTGATAATGACGAAACAGAGACCAAGAAATCATATGTCAATGGAGGCTTTGCTGTAGATAAGTCTGATACCATATCCTTCACGCAGACATCTCAGTTCTAAAGCCAGTAGTTTTCAGGTAAAACAGGAGCACTAAAGGTCATGACCATATGCAATAACTCAGAAATCTTAAAGGGTAATTGAGAATGCATTACAAATCTCAAGTGCATTTGATTTACTGCACAGACTGTGATTCTCCTTGCCAGTTCTGCCCTCTTCTCATAATCTCTCCCAGCAATTTGAACTTGCCACCTTTAGTCCTTGCAGATAGGTTGTAAAATACTTTAAATACGGGGGGGGTTTTTTGTTTGTTTTTGGTTTTGTTTTTTTTTTTTAAGGAATATACACTATTGCTGAGGCTAGGAATGCCTCTTTGGAATCAGCATGCTCATAAATGGGTATCTTAGCTGGGACAGCCAAATGTGTTTTACTCAGGAGTAGCACAGCACTTCACATCTCACCCACATCAGAAAGGACCTGTATGAAAACCCTTTCAGCATTCTTGCCTTCTAAACTGATTGCACTGTACTTGACACCTACTGTAACTTGATCGTGTGCCAAAATACTAATTTCTGCAGCTGAGAGAAGACCACTTGGATGATTCAGGAAGGCCTGTAATAAGTATTTTACTATGAACAGGGTTGCATTTTTTTTTAATTGTGAAATAATTGTTCATGGAAGAATTTCCAGTGTTTATGTAGCCAGGTTTCCTCATGCCTCTCATGTGAATGCCAGCTGCTGGGATTGGCCTTCAGACATAGTATAAATTGTTGTGGGTTTGCTCTTCTGGCATTCAAAGAGTTTTTGTAAAGTGATAAAAGCACTGATTTAGGTCCATTTCAATGGCCTCCTGGTACATTTCCATCAGAAGCAGAAATAAGTCTGTCTGCTGTTATTCACCTTTGTCTCTGACCAAATGTTAATCAGCCCAAAAGTAAGCAGAGGTCTTGAAGATGAAAATAGACTATATAGCAATGTATAGTGCAAATTCTAAATGTTTCCTCCTTGGAATAAAGAAATATACAGATATATTATGAAGAACATAGGAAGCATACCATTTTCTAGAAAGAAGACACTGTCACCAAGCTTTTTACACAGACTGGTTGTTTTTTTGCTCCTCATTTTAGTTTGCCAGTTGAACAGAATCATAGAATCACAGAATTACTGAGGGTGGAAAAGACCTCTGAGATCACTGAGCCCAGCCTATGGCCTAACACCACAACATCAGCTAAATTATGCCATTAAGTGCAGCATCCGATCTTTTCTTAAACACCTTTGGGGATATTGACTCCACCACCTCCCTGGGCAGTCCATTCCAGGG
>JANHGN010011441.1:0-11131 GCA_024605025.1 Megaceryle maxima
TGCCCAGCTCTCCAGCCTGTCCAGGTCTCTCTGGATGGCAGCACAGCTCTGGTGTATCCACCATTCCTCCCAGTTTAGTATCACCAGCAAACTGAAGTTATTGAGGGACTTGCATGCAGATGTTGGTAGCAATTGTGTACACAAAGCACACTTTTCAGTGTACCCTTTTGAATGAACAGGATGCTTTAACTGAAAAGCTGAACATGAAGCTTTCCTAAGGGGTGAAGTGCTGTGCTTGCTTTATTCTGCCCCAAATCATTTAGCTGCTAAACCAGGGTTGGCCTAAACAGTCTACTTTACAAATGCCCCATGGATCCTGGGTTTGGTATACACTGAAATCTCTCTTGTTTTTCCCAGGATGGGATGTGGAGCCCTTGATTACAGGGAACTAGCCCAGAAAATAGAACTAAAAACAGGTGGGATGTCTGTCAGCCCACATATCATTCCAGATGATTCACACTTGGATGTGTATGAGCAGGTAAATTAATCATAAACTTCAGCACGTTACGCTTGCAATAACAGCTCTGTAATTAAGGGGCAATTGAGGCTTCCAGGTAGAGGGTCAGCTACTGTGCACTGAAAACTTAGTGTGTAAAAGGGACCGGTGCCTTTTTGTGTCGGATATAACGGTGACAATCAGGGTAAGTTAGTGTTCTGTCATAAGGGGAGGGCTCGATGTGCTTATCCACTTTAAGGCACTGCTTCATTAGCCTCTGTCACCGTTTTTAACTCCTGCAAAAAACTTGGGAAGCCCAGGGCAGGGAGGGGACAGACTGGTACAGTGTTACCCTCGGAGATCACTGTCAGCATGGTTCAGACGCGTGGAATGTTTGCAAGATCTTTAGATCTTGGCGTGGGGCGTAACAGCCCTAGAAATAGTTCTTGAGGATGTTTTCAGACTGCTGGGTTTGCTACTGTGATCGGCTCCCCGTGGATCGGGGGGTTGAATTAGGGGGACTCCTTTGCAGCAAGCTGCCTCCCCAGAACAGTTTTAGTCTGTATTTCATGTGAAAAATGAAGAAATTCTGTTCCTGAACTGCTACTTGCTGTTGAGAAGAGGGAATCGACAGGCTTGCTTTGTGTGAGGAAGGTTCCCCTTTCGTGTCTGCTCTGATGTTAGTGGCACAGGCTGCATTAAAGTGGTTTTGTGATGTGTAGCATTAGATTGGCATCACCCATAAAAAGTTACTGTGCTTTTCTCAGGCCCTTGCTTTGGTTGTCTTGTGTGAAGGGTTTTTTCTCTTGTGTTTTGTTTTTATTTTTCCCTTCAGGGTGTGCTCTTTTCATCTCTGTGCTTGGATAGAAATCTGCCAGACATGATGCATTTATGGAGTGAAATATTTAACAAGTACAGTACCTTGGGTTTCCTTTGTTTGTTGTTTGTTTTGCATGTCTTTTGGGGTTGTCCTTCCCCTTCTTCCCCCAGCCTCCTCTTAGAGATCCTACTTTGGGATCTCTTTCCTAACTATCTTTAGTGGCTCTCAGTTCCTAAACTGAAGTATTCCTGTTATTTGCATGCCTATAGAGAGGATTAAATGGAGAACCAACAGTTGAAAAGCTCTTTGTTGAACTGGGGGATGCTGAATGATTTAGCATTATGAATTCCACTGGTGTGCTTCTGCACGAGGTGACCTAGAGACTTACTCTCTTTTTTTTCAGCCCCCGATTTGAGGAGGAGGAATACTTCAGAGTGCTGGTTAAGAAGACTGCCCAGGAGCTGTCAAATGGAATTCCAGATTGTGGGCATTTATATGCCTCTATTAGAGCCAGCAAAAACCTTACGCCTTCTGGAGAACTGCAGGAAATGTTCAGTGGGATGGATCAGGTGGAAAAATAAATGGCATCCTTCAGCCAGGCCCAAATCCTTGACTTGGGAATTACAGGGCTCGTTTTTCCTTATTCTTTTTATTGCCTTAATCCGGAGTCTTTTTGCCTTCCCTCCCCTAGGTGAAGCTGATGAAGAGAATAGCAGAGATGTCTGATATTAAACCGATCCTACGCAAACTGCCGCGCATGAAGAAGTATTTGCTCAGTAGTGACAACATCAGGTGAGTTCCAGCTGGAAGGAAAAGGAGCATTTTTGGTTCAGGAGGAGCTGTGGCCTGTGAATGTGCATTGCTCACTGTGCCTCGGGGAGTGCTGGGGGTTTGTGAAACAGGAGGTCTATGTCTACCAGATGTTCTATCAAATGGGCTACCAAAATGTTTCAGAGTTTCAATTCTCCTTCCTTACAAAGTGGTAGCTCTGGCTAATTTTGTTCAGTTTTTAATGGGTATGAGAAATTTACAGCAAATTTCTTACATAACTCATCTACCCCAAGTGTGCAAATGGCCCCTGGAGTCTTACAGAAATACTCAAAGTTCTACCTCTGGTTCTTTTTGTTTTGTTTTTTTTTCCTTAACTACGTCCATCAAACACTTTTGTGTTGTAACATTAGAATGCAGTTTGGTTTGGATCCTTTTCTCCTCAAAGGAAAATACTGACATTCTGAAATCTGCTTTATACCTATATGGGGGAAAAAAAATAAGAGGGCATTTGAAGGCGTTGTGTCAGACACGTTACGTCCACCCCTTTGAAGTGACACAAAGGGCAGAGTTTTGTTTTGTAATCAGGAAAAGCTGAATGAAATTATGGAAATCTTTGTACTGATCAAAACCACGGTGGGTTTGACTGTAAAGAGAGAATACCAAGGGCCTTTATTTCTTTGTGAGACGTTTATATTTTGCAAACCCGATGCAGTCCTGCCCTGTGCACTCAGCTATGGCTGAAGTTTGGGTCTGAAAGATGTTTTTTTGGACAAGCAAAACCAATTGGAATCTGACTTTTTTTTTTTTTGGCAGATCTAATGCTAGACTGAGTGTTTTCCTTCTGTCTGTGATAGTGATTTTCAGTGACTGCAGAGCTAACGTTCTGGTGGTTTAACAGGAAATGTTTGGCCAAAATGGTCTGAATTGTAACAGGACTGTCCCAAAACACAAAAATGTGCTTAAAAACTTGGTTTGTGTTTTTAACAGGTGTTCAGTGAATGCAGCACCTCAGCAGATACCAGAAGCAGCTAAAGAAGTAGAGAAATTTGTGAAGGGCATAGCTAGAAGTAAAAAAGAAAGAAAACCTGTTCGTCCCCATGTGATTGAGGTAAGAAATGACTTCATTTGTGACTGGGGCATCGGATGCAGTTGACTTGATCTCGTGTAAAGACCACTGTGCGACCGGCAGATCATTTGAGCTCAGAGAGTTGTCCATGCAAAGGTGTTTGAAGAAATTTGCTGGGGTCAGCTCTGTGATAAGCTGCTCTGGGTTCTGTCTTCACCTCAGTGAAACAGGCAGTAGCAATCCTGTAAATCAGCTGTCAAGCCTGACCCTGAGGTTGCTGCTTTTGAGTGGGGTGTGGAAAAAGAAATTTTTCCTTTTGCTGTCGCATAAAACTTAATTTCTGTTTTTTTAGCTGAGCTGTACTTGTGATGTTGGCCAAAAGTGCATTAAGAAAGCTGTGTGTTAAGAAAAGTGTGTCCAGCAGGTGTAGGGAGGTTCTCCTCCCCTTCTGCTCTGCCCTAGTTAGACCACACCTGGAGCACTGTGTCCAGTTTTGGGCTCCCCAGTTTGAGAGAGACGGGTCTGCTGGAGAGAGTCCAATGGAGAGCTGTGGGGATGATGAAGGGACTTGAGCATCTCCCCTGTGAAGAAAGACTGAGGGAACTGGGGCTGTTTAGTCTTGAGAGGAGACTGAGAGGGGATCTTATGAATGTCTATAAATATCTGAAGGGTGGGTGTGCAGTGCAAGGGGCCAGGCTCTTTTCTGTAGGGCCCAGCAACAGGACAATGAACAGTGGATATAAACTTGAGCACAGAAGGTTCCACCTCAACCTGAGGAGAAACTTCTTCCCTGTGAGAGTGACAGAGCCTGGAACAGGCTGCCCAGAGAAGCTGTGGAGTTTCCTTCTCTGGAGACTTTCCAGCCCCACCTGGCTCTGTTCCTGTGTGGGCTGCCCTGGGTGACCCTGCTCTGTCAGGGGGGTTGGACTCGATGATCTCCAGAGGTCCCTTCCAACCCCCACCCTTCTGTGACTCTGTGAAAAGGAAATGGCCACGACACGCAGTGCCTCGGCCGTGTATGAATTTGTGCTGTTATCTGGGTGTTTACAACTCGTGGCACAAAATACACTTGACTGAATAGAGCTGACAAAGGATCTGCTCTCTCACTGTGTAGACCTGGCTTAATTTCTGACGAGACTGGAATAAGCTCCCAGTTTCCTACTCGCCATGGAAATGATAGTCTGAAATTTTCTGGCCCTCATTTAGACTCTGTCTCGGAGTCTTTCAGTGCCAAATTACTCTTGAAAGGAAATTTATTTAGCATTTGCTTAGAATTCCAGCATAAAGAAGTAATTGAGTAGCTTGCTTATGTTTGTGAAGACACAATCCAGGGATGGTTTCAAGGAGGTTTGCTTGGCAGGGGTTGCATTTGGAGTATTCTTGGTCTAAATTTAAATCATCTTTTAATACGAGGGCTTCGTCTCTTGTAGAAATCTTCAGACGTCAAACCTGTGGGAAGTGAAATGGTTACTGGCTTGCAGGTCACCAGGAAACTAGTTAATGTAAGTACATAATTGGTTGGGGACATTGGTATTCCAGGGCTCTTCCTGATACTAATGCTCCATCGTAAGCTTGTATAGATTCTTTTTCTCCTTAGAAGCACACCACTGAGACATTACTTGCCCCTCAGTTCTGCCCTCTGATGGGATTGTTTCCTTCAACCCTTCCTTCTCCTCCTTCTCCTCCCTAAATGATTCTGAACAGGAATGACACCTGACACAGCAGAGCATCGGTGACAGCTGAGTGACAATGAAACCTCTGGATTTGGCTAAAGGAGAGAAAACCAGCTTAGCCTGCCCTGAGCTCTGCTTTGCGAGGGAGGCAGGGAGCGCTCAGCCCACGGTTTTGCTCGCTGCCCAGGGGTGTAAACACTGCTCTGCTTGGCCCGGCCAGCCAGGGTTGTGTGAGGGGCTGGGGGATGGATCTGTGAAGTTAAGAAAGACTCGGGAGTCATGAAGAAGCCCCCAAAAAATGGGGTCATAAAAGCTCCTGGAGGTGTGTCAGGCTCTGCTCATGCTTAAGTCGAGGTGTGTGTGTGTGAAAGAGGCAAAGAAGCAAGTGCTTGCAGCGGCCCGGAGACGTGGGGAGGACTGGAAGCTTGGAAGTGGGGTTGTAAGGAAGAACAGTGTTTATTGCAGGACGTGTTTGAGCAGCAATTCACATAGCTGCTGCTGTTCATAGTCTGCCTTCTTTCTGCTGAATTTCAGTTTCTGAATCTGTTTTCAGTATCTAAAATTGAGTAGGTGTAATGTTAAGCAGAATTGCATAGTGCTGAAAAAAGCCAGAGTTCTCAAATGCATGAACTGTCTCCTCTCTGCTGTGACAATAATGCCTCTTTCTCTTAGGATCCTACTTTCAAACCGTGCCAGATGAAGACCCATTTTGTACTTCCCTTCCCAGTGAACTACGTTGGGGAGTGCGTTCGAACCGTTCCCTACATGGCTGCGGACTATGCGAGGTGGGAAGCAGAGCCAGCAGGGAGCTTCTGTCTGTGCTGAGTAGCCCAAAACAAGGTGGAAGGTGTTGGGCTGACCTCAGTAAATGGAGTGTTGTTAGAAGATGCCGCGCAGCTCATGTGACAGGAAATCTTTATGGAGCAAACTTTACGTGGCTGGGTCCAGAGGTGCCCTGATCTAGTAAATGTAACAAGGGGCTACTGTCCCCTAACTGCCAAATAAGCAGCCCTGCCTGCTTGGGTGTGTCTGAGTTGACCACCCTATTGCATGTAACAAAGCCTGGGAGGCTGCTCTCGCATCTCCTTGGGGAAATACATGGGAATAGTCGCAGAGCGGTGCCGCTCTTACGGTGATGTCACACTATTCCTGAATACTGGGTATTATCGTTACTGCTGTGGGTTACAAAAAGCAAATGTTTGGGGTTTTTTTTGAGAACTTCAGAGGAAGGTGGGAATGTTCGTCCTGTCCATTTCATTGAATGTATTTCCCGTGGATATTTCTCTCATTACAGCCTCCGAATTCTCGCACGGTTGATGACAGCTAAATTCCTACACAGAGAAATCCGAGAGAAAGGAGGGGCTTACGGTGGAGGTGCTAAACTTACTCACAATGGCATATTCACCTTCTACTCCTACAGGTAACAGGACATGGTCATGTCTGAGGGGACCACTGATAGCGCTTGTGTGGTATCTTCACATTGAGTTGTAGCTCTTCTTTGGGAGTAAATGAAATAAAAAGAATGAAATAACAAGGAAGCGATTCGGTGCTGATGATGCTAAGATGGTTTAAGGTATATAATAAACCCTCCTTGCTTTCTCTGGTTCCTGTCACGGGGGAGAGGCAAACTTCTCTCTGCTGGCAGCAGCTGTTGTTGCCTCTCTGTCTTGGCACCACATTGAGGTGAAAGTGGCTTTCACTTGTTTCTTCCTGGGTTGAGGAGGCCCTAAGAAAGGGAATTCAAGGCCGTGCTAAATTCGAGACCAGGAAGTAGAATGATGCTGTTCCTGAGGGTCTTGAGTTTGAAAATAAGCAGCTTCCTTGAGTGATGGTCAGAGATTCAGCAGAAAGTCTTGCTGGTGATCAGCTGGAGCTGCTTTCTCCTTTTCTTTTCCTATCTTTTTTTTTTTTGCCAGTCCAGAGCAGTTACCTTGCACTGGTCTTACCAAAGCACTTTTGGATGAAATTTGAACAGGAGGTATTAAGAACTAATTGTTATCCCCACCAGAAGTGCCACAGGCCAGAGTCCTGGCTGAAAGCATTCTCCTAGACCAAAGGCAGCAGCCTACCACAGTTCTTGGTTCCTAGCTAAAACTGGGAGCAGCTTTGCCTTGCTTCATAGAGAATGGAGCTTCAACAGGGTAGGACTTGTCCTGGTTAGTATTTCAGTAGTTGTTAACCTGTTGCACCTGTTCTACAGAGAGCTAAAGCAGGTGTAGCAGGAAAGGCAACTCGGAGAAGATAGGCATTATCAGGTTGTATGAATGGCAGTTATGCTGACTGAGCTGTCGGAGCAGATTGATAGCTCGTTGTAAGCAGTGCTGCTTTGCCATCCCTTTTTAGTACCAGTTCTCTGTACGCTGTCTTAAAACTGCTTTTAGGCAACTGAACTTGCTGCATTTGAGTATCTACAATTCAAAATGTGCCTGGTTTACAACACTTCTTTCTTCTGAAACAAAAAAAACAACCAACAAACCCCAACACCTCCTTTTTTTGTACATCAAAAAGGAAATTTAGCACTTGGTTTGATCCCCGCTATGTACATTTGTGTAAACTTGTGAAATGAGAACAAAGCAATTATAGGTTTTGATTTCCTAAGGCTGGAGTTATTAATTTTACCTTCTTTTTTTCCTTCTAAGAGACCCAAATTCATTAGCTACCTTGAAAACATTTGAAAAAGCAGTCGAATGGGCCAAATCTGGAGAATTCACCCAACAAGATCTCGACGAAGCTAAGCTAGCAGTCTTTGCTGCTGTAGATGCACCGATAGCTCCTTCAGATCAAGGTATATTCTCACCAGCTTCCCACTGCTGCCAATGTTTTGTTCTTTTTTGCCTTTTTTTTTTTTCATGTTAAAGAGCAGTAAACAGTGTTTGCTAAACTATTGGCAGATGTAAGACAACTGCAGGTTCAGCAAAGCAGTCAGTTCCTGTTGCTCCCTGTCAGAATAACCACACAACTCGGTCTCTCTGCTGCAGTTTTTCTGTTCATTCTGCTTCTTGCTGCCAGGTGAATACAGGTAGGAGATGGAGGTAGATTAAGGAAACAACTTTAGGCTTGATAAGGGCATTAAATGAAAGCAACTAAAAAGAAATATTGGTCTTCTGATTCAGGAGAAACCCGAGGATTATTTTCCTGACAGAATTATTTTTATGCACGCTGACCTATGAGTATCACTGATGTTTGGTGCATGGTTGTTTTTAAGAAAAGTCTGGAGGCAAATTTAGTGGAACATGACTAGAACTGCTGCAGAGAGAAATACCTGCCCCTTCATGCTGATCATCAGGCCCTGTGTAAGGACCTGGACAACTGCATCTCACTTGCAGGTCAGCCTAGCACTGGGCAGGAGGTTGGACTGGTTGACAGATGTCCCCCTGAGCTGATTTTTTTTTTTTTTCAGATTCACAGACTTTTCACAGATTTCTGTGTGTAGTACAAAAAGGTGATCAAACTTTTGTGGCATTAGACACTTATTACAACTGGTGGCATGTGGCAAGAGCTCGTTAGAGACCACAATAAAGACAGGAGTTTGTGAAAGGCAGTTTGGCTAAAATGTTGTTCCTGAGACTCTTTAGAATGGATTTGTTTTCTGGACCACCATTACATTTAGATTTTTGACAAACTAAAGCACTTGCCTGAGTAGAATATAAAAATCTTTTTTCCTAAATGAGAAACTTTTAGTAGCTCAGAGATACTGGAATAACCTACTAAGGGATGTGGTGGATTCCCCTACACTGGACAGTTTTACATCTGAGTTTGACAGGGTGCTGGGCCAGCTCATTTCACCTCGATGTAGTTTACTGTACAAGGTTGGACTAGATGATCCTTGAGGTCCTTCCAACTTGGGATTCCATGAACTGATTTACCCAGTCCTAACCAGTTAGAACACTGGTGCCTGTTCTTCCCTTCCAGCACTGTACTGGCCTGAGTTTGCACTCACTCGTGCACTGGGTTGTCACTGAGATTCCAGTACGCCAAACACAGGGTGTGATTTTGTGTTTGTGTCCTGTTTTTTTTTCCCCTAGGAATGGATCATTTCTTATATGGGATTTCAGATGAAATGAAGCAGTTGCACAGAGAACAACTTTTTGCTGTCAATTGTGATAACCTGGTTGATGTATCAAACAAGTAAGTCTGTGGTCTACTTAGAAAAATGTTTGCTTGGAAAATAGAAGAAGAAAACTAATTTGAAGAAGAAAAGTTGGTGAAGGTTGTCGAGAGTGCTTGGATTTCTTCCCTTGGGTTTTCATAACTACTTTTGTAACCTAAAAAATGTGAGCTGTGTCCTGCTTAGGGCACTGTAGCAGATGGAACTCCCTCCTGCAGTGTGAATTCGGGGGAGATTGTTTTACTTTGGAAGGGCCCAGAAACCGTCTGGAGTACGCTCGGACAGCTTCTGGCTAGGGGAGCTGCTTCTTCTGCACTTGTAACATTTTGTGCTTCTTTAGACTTCAGAATTCCCCTCGGTGCTGAACCATTTCCTTGCTGAAGAGCCCAGGGTTACAGAGAGAGCCTAGACAGGGCCCTGCCTGAGGACGCTGTTGTATTGTGATGACTGGTGGAAAACCACTGCCAGTCCCCCAGATGCTGTGACCCCAGCCCAGCACTCTGTGCCAAACAGCACTTTCCCCCCAAGACTGTCCAGCAGAGTTAGGGATAAGTGAATGCAGCAGCTTCTCCTTTGTTTGGTTTATTTCTCTTGCAGGTATCTCGCCGTTGGGAAGAGCACTCGGGGACAGGCTGTACTTGGCCCAGAAAATGCAGATATCACCAAAGATCCCTCATGGGTCAAACGATGAATTGCTGCTGACCATCCAAGCTCATACAAAACAACCCAATTGGTGTGTGACTGTAAAAGTTACTAAAAATCCTAATGGTAGCAGTGCCATGGTCCAACCTAACTGTTCATTGCTGCTTTTAACAGCGTCTAAGCAGCCAGTTAAAAGCTGTCCTCCTTGAAATACCTACGTGACAAGTTTTCTAACCATACAGTAGTGGATAGGGCGAGTTACGTGCTCTGTAGGGCAAGGACAGGCCATAATACTTTACTCCTCCAACCGCCTATGAATACTATATAAATTAAATATTTTTGTACAAGTAAAACTCTCTAGTTTTAAATGGTGTTTGTTTGAAGCCATGTCTGCTGTTGGGCTCCATAAAGATCTGTCTCTCCTACTGACAATTTCCTCCTTTTCATAAGCCACCTTGCAGGGGGGGTGGTCTCAGCTCCCTGGTGACAGGATGAGGAAAGGGGCTGGAGTGGCAGCAGGGCAGGGTTAGGTTGGCTCTAGTTAACAGGCAGGTTTGGGCTGTGTGCATTTACCTAATTTCAAAGAGCAAGTTTACCCTTTTTCATTATTATTTAAGAAAAACCATAGAATGCAGCTGAAAGAAAATGTGAAAGGAAGGCCCGACTCCACCTTCTGAATCTCGAGTTGTTAAAGCTTCCCCCCACCCCTCAGAAAAACCCTGGGTTTATCCTCCCTGTCTAAGGAGGAAGGGTTCTGAGTTCTAGCCTAATCCTGAAGAAGCAAGAGGATGCAGCTTGCCCTGCTGTGACCACTGCCTGCAGGGTTAGGAAAGGAAGAGGGCAGCTCACAAAGCTTTATCCCCCTGTCCAAGTTGTTTAAAAGGTGAATACAATGTCTGAGAAGCCCCTCGCCATGTTTGCAACAGTATTTTATTTCACTTCAGATACATTAAGCACATCCTGTAACTCAACACAAAACTAGCCATCTACACTTAGTTTGGGGTGTAAGTACTCTGAAACAAAGTGCAGTAGATGAGTAACTTACAGAGTGCATAGAACAGTGTTGCACTTACTGTTAAAGGGTCGGATCAGTAACCGGTGCTCATCCGTTAGCTGCTGGGGGTGTTTAAACCTAACACAAATACAGGACAAAATCTGTGACACTGAATGTCTCCCTTCACATAAAGTGCTGGTACAATAATTTAAACGTTACAAAACAAAGCTGTAATGACTCTAAAGCATTGTTACTCACAATGTGCATCTATTACAATAACCTAAGAGCGGTGGCTTTAGATGGCTCCGGTTTCTGCTTCCTTGGGGCTGTGCATGGCAACATGCTCCAGCTGGCCCGAATCTGAGACGTCGTAACTGGTCTTGTACTTGGCCAGGATTTTCATCAGTGGTCGCAGCTTCAGCCACCACTGCTCCTTGGGAATCCTGTGCCTGGGAGAGAAGAGGTGGTGGGGGGGAAAAAAAAAAGGTAATGGGGTTTACTTGGTGGTAAAGAAAGACAAACCTGTTTCATAGAGTCACAGGCAGGTGGGGGTTGGAAGGGACCTCTGGAGATCACTGAGTCCAACCCCCCTGCCAGAGCAGGGTCACCCAGGGCAGCCCA
>JANHGN010011441.1:11231-25296 GCA_024605025.1 Megaceryle maxima
GAGCAGGAGACTCCACAGCCTCTCTGGGCAGCCTGGGCCAGGCTCTGTCACCCTCACAGGGAAGAAGTTTTTCCTCAGGTTGAGGTGGAACTTCCTGTGTTCCAGTTTGTGACCATCACCTCATCCTGTTGTATCTGACAGTACGAACAGTACTGGCCTGCCTTCTAAATAGGATCAGATACTGATTTTTAGGGTGTGATGCAAACACTGACCCAAAATGGGGAGAAATAAGGACAGAATACTGAAGGAAGCAAAGAGATTTTAGGGGAAGATGTTCCTTACAGGTAAATGTGGCACAAAGACGTTCTCCCACTCAACTGTGCCAGATGCAATTCTAAGCATTAGAGCAAAGCCAATTACAAAAGTGTTACTTAAAAGCACAGTGCAGTCCAAGAATTCCTAACAAGAGACTTTAAAGTGTAAGGGGGGACGGAGAGAAAGCACAAAGGGAGCTGTTAGAAAGGACAAGTGACTACTCCAAGCTAAGCCCTGGCTGAATGTCAGCCAAGAGACAGAAGTGGAGGAAAACGGTCGGCGAGGGCCGTGTGTCAGCACTGGGGAGCAGCTGGTGGTTTGATGTGTTGAGAGGAAGGCCCTGTTGAGGTGTTCAACGCGTAAGCAGCGCGTACGTACACAAAGTCTGTTTCAGTCTTCAGCTCAGCCACGGGTTGGAAAACAAGGTTGCGTCTCCGCATTCCCAGCAAACAAACCGAGTCATCAGTATTGGCAAATACTTTTCCTAAAAAGAATGAAATAATTCAGGCTCTTTCTTAAACTTGCAAGGGCAGATACCCTTTTGCTGTAATTAAACTCAAGAGAAAGCTCACAGTTGCTTAATTTCAGTTATTGAATATTTAAGGTAACGATAAAACATCCATTAGTACTTAATAGGGTTAGGAGATCTTAATTTTTTTTTTAATTTAGCTCTGGTGATTAGCAATAAAAACGCAGTGTAATTAAACAACAAGACTGAATTTTAACATCCAAATTTTAAAATTAGATTTTAGTAAATAACGCTTTACAAAAATTCCCAAAGAAGACATATTACCTTCTTCTGTCTCCCATGTAGCCACCATGAAACAAAAAGGAAGAACAGATGTAACTATATAACATCAATTCCTTGATCAATCACATCAGCACTTTTTCAAGACAAGAAAACAGCTATCTGAATTATTGACCTCACTTGAGGGGAACTCTTCTTACAGCAGGAATTGCAGCAAGGCACTACTGATTACTAAGAACATAATAGAGAGGGAAAGAAGTAGACTAACAAATTAATACACGTTCATATGTTTGTGTAGTAGTCAGGTACTGAGAGCTAATCAAAGAGAGTTACAAGGGCACCAAGTATTTCTGCACCTTTTCGGTAGGTTTCTTTCAGTTTTTTGGAGATCCACTGCATGGCTTTTGCAGAAATTTTTGTCCCAAAGTTTCTATCGAATGGCGAAGGTGCACCACCCTGCGTGGAAATGGAACTGGGGGTTAGTTTATGTGAACACAACGCTTGAGGCTTTTTATTCTATCACTCATCTCCATTAAGGGCCTGCTTTCTCTTTCATTTCCATCTCCCCCACTTAGGAACACAAAGAAAACGAAAATCCCACCAGACAAATCAAGTTCAAACATTTAATATTAGTGTCAAGCACCTGGATCAGTAACACCGTTTGCTTAGGGAAACAGAGGGCACACTCCCTTTCTTTTTCCCCCTTCCTTCCTCTTCCCCATAGTGCTGATCACTAAGCACTGCCCAGTTGTCGCACTGCTACAGGGCAAACCAGTTGCAGCATCACAGAAACCAGGCAAGTGTTGAAGGAAGGGTGTCAGGAGGAGCCCAAGAAACCCACGTACTGACTCTTCCTACCCTAGGAAGCCTGGGAAGCACCTCTCTCCACAGCAGCTAGGAACAAGGAAGGCCACAAAGCTGCAGATGAAATGCTAGGATGAAAAAACTGCCTTCAGACTTCGTAGAGTAGCAATCGTGGGCTTGGGTTTTTTTCTTTTTTTGGCTGCTTTCATTCCAAGTATTGCAGCAGCCTTTATATAGTCCTGGAAACACAAGTGTTGGTTTGGTTTTAAACCCTCTGTCTGGTTATTTAAAGTCTGATTTTTCTGTCTATTTTCAGTGCAGCAGATGGAACTGAAATCATATGTGAAGTAGCTCCAAATAGTTCCGGATTAACTAATGCTGGTCTTGACCTTCAGAATAAACTTTACACAGAAAACACCAACCTTGGTGTTGAATAATCTGAAGGTATATGAATAAGGGGAATATACATACAACTTGAAACGCCTTCAACGGTTGTTTCACTCCTAGCACTTGAGAAGTTTGGTTCTAGATGTATTTCTTACCCTACCTCAGCCCAGGTGATTAGTGCAGTCAAATTAGAAACTTCCTACCCCCCCACCAAGCGGCATAGTGAGATAAGAGGTGCAAGGTACGAGGCCATGAGGAGTAGCTCACTACTCTCTCTTCTATCTGCACACATCTGAATGAAACATCATCTCATCCAGGGTTCAGGAGCCAGATACATTGCAGATGGGCAGACAACAGTGGTCTAAGGATGTGTTACAATAATATTACAATAGCTGCATTATCTATTAAAAATATAATTGTTTATTAATATAGACAAGAGGGGAATAGAAATGAACATCATAAAGAATCTCGTGCACTTCTTCCCTAGATTTTTAAGAAGGAATTGTAACGAAATACATTGCTAACAAAAACTTCTGAGTTACCTGCAAACAAAAAGTCACGCACTTTCTTTGATCCTGAGTCAGACTTGCCTGAAGTGCTTGAAGAGTTCATACAAAGTTAAGGTTGTCTGTAATTTTAAGATCATTTTTTACCTGCTGCATGTGGCCCAATACGTTTTTTCGACAGTCAAACACTCCTTTTCCTTCTTCAGAATACAGCTGATAAATGAAGTCAGTTGTGTAGTTCTCATTGCAGTTCTCATTCCTGTAACGATTAAGGCCAGAAACAGCAAATTTACTACTAAGCACTGGATGTCTTTACAGCGACTCAATGACAAATGATTTCCCCTTTCCTTGACACCAGTAATCATAGCTTGGATATTTTATCTAATCACTTCTGCTCGCTTCCTTGTAACATGCTCCTGATTTTGAAGCCCGCATTTCTTTTACTATGCTGACATCACTGGCAGGTCAATTGGAATTCACTGTTGAACGAGGTAATGAAAAATATCATTTTATGTCTGACAAGTTCATTATCCAGAGGAAAAACTGCATGAAAACAAAGTCAGCGACATCCAGCGTCATCATCTTGCCCTTTACAGAAGCATGGATAATGAACAGCACCGTAGGCTCTTCCCTACCGACACTGTAAATGCAGGAAACCTTTTCCCCCTGGTCATGTAACTTGTAGAACCTGAACAAATATAATGATATCCTGATACACCTTCACCTGCTGGTCATTTTTTCAGCCCATTGCTATTTGGCAGGCCAAAAATAAATGCTCAAGAGAGAAGCTACAGCCTGATTCAGACTGCCTAAGAAGGTATTATTTTAAAACATGCTAATCAGCATATTTTACATGTTTTGATTTAGGAAAGACACTATGTTCTGCATTCTCCTGAGATCTTAGTAGCATTTTTATAGTAAAGGCTGTATGTGCACACACGTATGCTAGCTTTTACACTCTCTTTAGTAAGAAAGACTCTTAAAAGACAAAGCTGATGAGAAAATAGGCTGAAAATGGAATAAAATATTCTAGAGAAAAATATATTGACATAGAAAGAAGGAAGTTTTGGACTTGAGTTTCCAGACAGCTTCCAGAATTGCCTTCCAGAGCAACAGCTTTACTAAAAATCTCATGTTAAAGGAATAGTCAAGGAATATAGACTTGGAGTGAGTTTGCAAGTGGCCAAACAGCCTGCGCAGCTAGAAGTGCTCTGCATCACTGATGTCATCTATTAAAACTACTTTTGCTTACCTCAGCACTAGACCACGCTGGATGCTGGTTTTCATTTTTTCAGTCAAGTGTTCCACATTCGCCTGGAAACAACAGTGGCATTTTTAAGGAGTCATACAGAACTCTAAAACAACTTCAAGGAGCCTACCCGTCCTGAAAACTTCTGGAGAGTATTCCACAGAAAGCATTACGTGCAAATGCAAATAACCAACAGGTTCTTGGAGATCCAGGATAATGTACTGCACGTGGCTGTTCGTCTTGGGTTAAAGCTAACTCCTTCCTCAACGGCACCAGTAACTGACTTTAATAGAAATATGAAGCTGGTTTTTAAGATGCTCTCCTGGGACAGTTGGGTAACCTCCATCTACATAAAAATATTGACATTTCCACATCAGATCAGAGCGTGCTCTTACTCCCAGTCCTGTCAGGGATGCAGTGATGGACTGCTGGGCTGGTGCTCCCGTGTATGACGAGTACAGGCCATTGAGAAATGAGTGGGGAGGAATTATGATTCATTTCACATCTCTCTTTGTTTCAGGAAGCTTCTCTCTTTTTAGCTTTGCATTTGTCCATGAGTGCAGCTAGCACCTACCTCGCAGTGTAAAATCCAAGTTCCATATCAGCTTACACCCTTATCTGGAATCCTTAAAGCCATCCTGAAATCTGTATTTTAGCAACACCTCCAAACATGCTCTGAATGCTTCCAGTATCAAAGCCAGTATTTAATACACTTTACACACTGCTCACCTCCTTCTAACTCAATAAGCTGAGGCAGTATCATAATGGAAAAACTATTAATTATTTTTTCTTTCTCCTTTTTTGTTTCTTTTAACACTGCCCAGGTTCATTTATGCATTAAATTGAACATCAATCAGAAAAATAAAAGTGAAGCAATTTGTTTAATAGCTAATACAACAATTCTTTAACTCAACCCGATGCCAAGAATAACTGTATGCACATTCCTCTGTATAATATGGCATTGTATCAAAGTGATACTGACAACTGCAGCTTTTACACAGAATCACACAGAACCATTCGGGTTGGAAAAGACCCTTGGGATCATCGTGTCCAACCATTAACCCTGCTCTGCAAGTTCTCCCCTAGATCATCTCCCCAGCAGTACATCTAAGGGATGGTTAATTTTAGATACAATCTACCATTTTGTTGTTGCTGTTACCTGCATCAGCTGCTTCAAACACACATCAGGCTACAAACGTACAATTTTAAGATCTACTTTAAAAAAATCAGGAAAATGTTTCTCATGCTGTATACCTGGAGCTCTCGAATATCAAACTGTTCTTCAAAGATGTAAGCAGCATCAGCTCCCGCTGCAAGGGCCCCCATATTAGCCAGGTAACCACAATAGCCACCCATGGTCTCAATGATGAATACACGGCGCTTGGTGCCACTGGCTGACTGCTTGATGCGATCGCACGTCTAATCAAAGACAAGATACTGTAAGTTTCAATGAAAAAGTCTCAGTTTTTCTATTTTTATACATCATGCAACTTAGGGTTGCTTATGGGTAAAAGGATTTATTAAAAAAGGACGTATTTAAAAATTCAAATGCGGTGTAACCCACTTAGCCATGATTACCAAATAAAATAATTCCTATCAATCATACCCTGAACATCACAGGCACAATAAAATGTTTTGCTACTGTCAACTCTTATTTAGTTACATCCTGCAAATAACAAAAGAAGAATTAATTTTGGTTTGTGCACAGAATTAAAAGTTGTGGTAATTTTCTAACACGAGATAAAAAAGCTCCGTTCTATTTCTTTGTATCTGTTCAAGTGAATTTCTCTTCTCTGCTTTAACTCTGTCAGTTACTGAAGAGTTTATTTCTTCTTAGTATTCATTTTAAAATTCTCTGCATTCCCAACCCTAAACAGCTACAAACTCTGAAGCCCTGAGCGTGTATTGCTACTGTTTACTTTCCAGTAACAATACCCACATAAATAGAATTATTTCAAGCACTACTGGAACATTTTTTTTTAAATGCTTTTGGCTTTGATTTCTTTATTAATATTTACATACTTAATATGAAAAGGCTGCAGTCTCCCCTTACATTTCACTCTGACCAGCCTAAGAAACATTCTTTACAAAGAGCTGGTCTTAGATGCCAAGAATTAACACCAGTATTTCTTAGGGCTGCCCAAGAGACTTAGAAAAGAACAGAGAAAATCTCCAGTGTGGTAGGGCCTGGGAAACTCAGGTTTTTCCTTAAGTTTCTGTGTTTTCCTAGGAACTAGGTTGCTATGCATCTCCAGGTTTTAGTAATACTCAAAAAGCTCTCTGACAAACTCACTTTGCTGGAGTGAGTTTTTCTACTGTTCAAAGTTATTTGAAAGTCATCAGATAATGTACCTTCCTTTCAGAAAGCACAGCAGAGAAATACAGAGATATTATTTCCTTCTTTGTCTTAAAAAGAAATAATCTAGTTATACCACGCTTGGTGGCAAGAAGAATTTTGTGACTGATGCACCGTCCCTACACCAGTTCTGTGTAGCAAAAATGAGAAACTGGAGTACTTGGAGAGTTCTTCATCTCAAAATGGGAGTTATGGTAATGTTAAAAAATCCCCATGCCTTACTGATTTTCTGAGGCAGCAATTACAGATGCTGGAGTATTTGAGATACTTCTGTTTCACAGATACTTACACCAGAACCTTCATTCAGCTAACTGAAAACAGTACTTCAAGCTGAAATGAAGATTGTGAGCAACAGCTCAAAAATACACATAACAGATCACGGTAAAAATAATGAGTTGACATGAGAGAAAACTTAATCAGAACTCTGAACTTCTAACATCTTAAGGTTTAATGCATTGAAGGACTAAAAGCAGTGTACGTGTTTATTTAGGTAAAGCTACCAAATGATGCATGTCCTTTAATCTATACATATTTTATTTATATATTTGCATACATGCATATATTCAGAATCTGGATTGACATTCTGTAATCCTCAGCAGAAAGCATCTCCATAACAAACCACATCAGAACAGCCTATGTTGAACTTCAACTGGGATTTCAAACTGACATCTCTTTTACCTGCCTTGCATTTTACTATGTCCTCAAGCACTTGCCTTATGTGGTTTCATCAGGATTTCTGCACTGGCTTCCAGCTTATGGGAAACTTAACAAATTTACAAAAAACCTTGTTACTTTTAGTAGTGGCAAAACCAGCATGGAACCAATTTTAACTCTGTTTAGAAAAAGTGTCTGAACTATGTGTTTAGCTTATGTTGTAAAAAGAGACACCTCGTTTTTAGACCCTGAAGAAATACATACAGGTGTGAAGATTTCCTTCATTTCCAGAGTTCTAAACCGTTTGTGAACTCCAAGCTTTCTAAAAGAGTTTTCCAGCTGCTGGTAGTAGAGCCAAATTTTCTGCCTTTTGAGAAGCTCTAAATTCTAAGCAAGGATGCAAATCAGTAGCTGCTTTTGGGATTACCTACTTCAGATTTATTTAGAAGGATTTCTAACCATACAAAAGACACAGTAGAAATGTTCTGCTACTCTTGTGCTCTCAGCATGGCTGTGACAGAAATACCCACATACAGAAATGGCACAGATGGATTTTAAAGAATCATTAATTCAGATACTACTCCATAGGCTGGAAAGACCAAAGCTCAGAGGCCTGATGCAGGTTCCAGAAGTTGAAAATACGAAGGCATGGTGACTCTTGGGAGTACTCTTTAGGATCCCATGGCTAGTTGAGATTTCATATGAACAGAGCCAGCTTCATGAGAAAGCTGATATTCAAAACTTCACCAAATCAACAGTGTTCTATTTTTAGCACCACCTAAACATTCTAACCATAATGAAATTCAACAGATACAACCTTTTATAATTATTATTTTTTTTTTTTTACCAAGAGCTGTACAAATTGCAATTAAAATGAATACTAAAACCAGTGAAAGAAAAGGAAGCAGCAATAAAGGCCATCATTCCTTTCCTCATGGTGTTTGCACGTTTTCACTTCTATGGGTGCATCACTCTGAGAAGGGCTATCAGTCATAACCAGCAGACCTAGCCTGACTTTTATAGAAGTTGGTAAGGAGCAAAAAGCTCATGGAATGGTAAAAAGTACCCATGGTCTGCCTGTGAAAATATTGCTACAATTTACCCACACTGTATCTTAGGTCACCTTCACCCCAGGGATGCTGTACTGCATTTCCCAAAGACCAGGCCATAATGTACCCTGACACAGCTCTATCTGCTGGAGCTTTTTTACTCCATGTAAATAAATAATTAACACCGTATCAGAGCAGGAAAAAACCCAGCAATTCTAAACCCCCTGGATCTGTATACTGACTTTCTGGGCCAATTGCCTCATAATGAGATATATGGATTGATAATGAGGGCTTTGTTAACCCCCCAAACTGTTCAGAGGCTTTACTCATTTACTTGCATTAGACCTCACGGCAGTTCCCTCTGCTGTGGCTCCAGCAGACTCAAGGGGCTAGTGAGGAACTTAGAGAGTTCCTATAGCAGCTATACTGAGGGAAAAAGCTATGGCAGAATCACAGCAGAAAACTGGCTGTTCTGACTGAAGTGGGATAGTCATTCATAGCAAGTTTTGGCACCACGGGGTTCAGGGAGCATCAGCAGCAGACTTAATGTACACTATGTGTGCACCCATATGCACTTAATATATGTTAAGCCTATGGGGTTATTCATTTGTTTAGTGTTTACCATGTACTTAAAATGCTCTGTTGTGCTGAGCTCAGCCATTAGCCCGTGTAGTAAATATGGCATTTATTTATAAAACATGAGCTTGTGTCTTTCAGCTAAGTAATACTGAGGAGCTACCCAAGATAAAAACAAAATCAAAGCAAGCAAGGTATTTTTTTCCCCAGTAAAAGCACATGCCCTAAGCACTAATGCAGCAGTCCTGGATAACAACACAAGAGCCCCTAAAATTTAAACATACAACAGTTTTGATAAGGTTAGTCTTTAATCAGTCTTGGGAAACTTCTTAACTATAAATAATAAAAAACCCCAAATACAGTAACTGAATTATTTTAGACATTTCCAGGTCTTTAGTTATCCTCACCTTACGCATTTTATTGTCTTAACTTTTCAAAGATAGGCAGTCTTACCTCCACGATAGCATTCAAGGCAGTGTCAGCACCAATGCTAAAGTCTGTGCCTGGCACATTGTTGCTAATAGTGGCAGGCAACACACAGATAGGTACGCAAAACTCCTCGAAGCGGGAACGCGCCTCGTGTAGCTGCAGACAGCTTTCATAGGCCTGAAGCAGTGGGACAAGTATGAGTGAGGCATTCCTGGTCTTTGGATTGCTCTGCTAATGACTCCTTGCATGTGATGGTAAATTTGGCTGTCCTTCGGCCCAAGTAAATACAACTGGTGAGATGATTCAGGGGGGTAATAACCTGTACATACCACAACAGTGCACTGGGGTTGCATTGGCACAATGCTCTTTGAAGAAAGGCAGATTAGTGCGAGTTAATACAGAGTGCACGTGAAGTGTAGAGGTCTGAAGCAGTGGTGCAGAAAGACAGCATAAAGGCAAGAGTGGCAATCATTCCACAGGAACCACTTAAAGAATGAAGGTTGATATGTGTTAAGCAGTTTAGAAAGTTAACTGGTAAAACACCTACGACTTGAAGGAAATGCTTAAAGAAAGCTGCTTTAAAAAAAAAAAAAAAAAAGATGTTATCCTATAAAGTCAAGACACACATCTATAGCCACCAAGAAAAAGGAAAAAAAGGTTTTGCTTATGCCTCCCAAGATTCTATCAACATCAAGCATGTGCCTCTATGCACATGGCCTGGACACAAGCCCAGAAAAATCCAGGAACACGTGCACATGGATGAGTTGTTAAAGTCTGCGCTTGCAGTTCAAGGACTCGAGCTGTAGGTCCTTGGACAAATTCCAAACACTACAAAACAAATCACTACGTGAAAAGGATTAGGCATTCCTAAGAGATGTCAAAATAAAGGTTAAGATTTTGCAGCTGGTTTAAGTCCGTAAACAAAATTCTAGCTACATTACTCCAATACTCCCCAATCTAAATTGATCAGCACCTCTTACGATGTGCGGCAAGTTTTCAAACCGCCCATGTAATGGCTCTCTGTAGGAAAGCCTGATTACAGAGGGCATTACCTTGCCTCAATCTCAACTGATGTTCACAGAAGTCTCATCCCTTCAATTTCTCACATCAGTTCAGAGAAGCAAACTGTTGCAGATCAAAAGTATCAATATCTGTCATTATCACACAGCTATAGAGTGATCGATGTAAGCAGTGACTCAGCAGAAAATGATGGGGAAAAAGAGTGCAACTGTGAGAGTTCTGCTTTCTAAGTTTTTGGCCTAGAAAGAGCAGACCCTGTTGAGTGAGAGGACAGGACACGTGGTGGTAGGTGTGCAAGTGCAAACTGAATTTCTAAAGTGTGTCTCTACTTGCTTATTTCAGGTGCACAACGCTAGGATGCATTTCCAGCTTAAGTCTGCAACACAGCCTGAAAGACTGCACACTGGAGCTCTGAGAAGCACTGTGGCCAGAAGAGCAACAATTGGACTTTTTTTTTTTTTTCTTTTAGAGTGGACAAGACTTCACTGAGAAAATGTCAGTAATTGCCTAGCCCAACTCAGCTCAGTCAGGCTGCAAATAAAGATGTACACTGAGTCGCAGGGGTTTGTGACACAGCCACTACCTGGCTTCCTGGAGAGCTGCAAAAAATTAGTTTCTTTAGAAAATTCTATACTAAGACTTTTGGGAAAACAAGTTGAAGGGAGATTTAAAGCAATAACTAACACGATTGGTTAGTCTGCATTTACGATATGTTAAGACATGGTTAAGATATGTTTTACTTGCATTAAATATTTCCATTTCATTTGATGCAAGTGATTTCAGCAAACATATCCAAAGGCTGTACCTTCACCAAGCATGAGCATTAGATGACTATATGCAACTTCACATCACTGCAGCAAAATAGGAACATGTTTTCAGTAAAGTCACTTAATAATTATAAAGGGAAAATGAGTCATTGGTGATTGGTAGCTTTAATAATTGCTTTACAGCTATTCCATTAAAATAAGTACTACAGCAGTATCATAGAGGGATACTGTACTACGTCAATAAAATAATCATTTCACACCCTGTGATTGTCTTTGTGTTCCTAAAAGGATATCACCATAACCAAGGATGCTTTATACAAATACATGCAGTCAAGCAAAGACTGTGGGTTGTTGACTTTCTGTTGATCTAAATGCAAATGGCCATTGAAAGGGATGGATTTACCTCTCTAGATCCACATCCAGCTGTTGCTAGGACAGAAGTGGATGAAAAAGTAATTGGTTAACTAGTGTGGCCAGGCTGATTTTCAGCTTCCTAGCTCTGATTAATTTAGAGCCACATCTGTTTGTAGCAGTGCGGGGAGGGCACAGGAGGTGGTGTTTTTCAAGGGAACTGCATGAAAGTCACACCAAGGCAATCTGACTGTAGCTGTCTTTGCTCCTCAGTGGCTGTTTCTCACAAAATCAATTAAGCAACGTTTACCCCCTTCCCTTGGGTGAAAGGAAAACGCAGATTGTCAAACACACACATCAGTGAGTTTCAGCCTCTTCCTTTTTCAGGTTCTATATTTCTCCATCTCTAGTCAATACCTTTTCATTTCCTTCTACATCTCCTAAATCAAACAAACAATCTTCCATACCTTGTTTTGGTTTATTCCTGTTTCCATCACTTTCCTCTAGCCCATCAGTTTTTCAAATTATCATCCTTTCCAACTCTCTTTCCATGTTCTGTAGCTGAAAGAGTCTAACATCTTATTCCTTCTTAATTCCAAACTAGGTTTCTGCTTTTTAGTTTCACCTGCAAAACGCATTGCTGACACCTCTTTTTGATCAATATTAAAGTAATCCAACTTTCATTTGAAGTAATTTCTATACTTCATGGTTACTTCTATACTTCATGGTTACATAGGAAAAAAAAAAAACTGGCACCAGTTTGTTGTCACATTCCAGAGGTCTGTTACCTGAAATAATATTCTATTCACTTCCCTGGATTGGCAACATGAAGTCGAGAATATTTTTATTTCAGTGGTTATTTTACCAATGCTTTTTTTTCTCATGGAGAACTCAAAGTTCATTTTCTCACCCTGCAATCCTAAACAATTTCTTTTTGTAGACCTAGTTACACAGGCCTTGAGCATACCCTTTTCAGGTACAGAACCACCAGCTTTCCCTGGGTATTATTTTATAGTGCAGTTTTCACTGACATTTGTTCTCGCTAATATTCTGAAACCTGAAGTGAAAAGTACAGCTTAAATTTAAAATACTGCTCAAAAGACAAAATGCATTCTACTATTCAACTGATTACAAGCCTGCAACTGAAAAAATGGAACATTTCAAGAAGGTCAGAGTCTGTTATAGAATCTAAATTCTCATTATTGATGAAATGTACCATCCATAGGGAAAGGCCTATCTTGCTTAAGCTCTCATGTAGAAGTTCTGTATCTGTTGATCTGGTTTTTATTGTTTTTTATTTTTTTTTCCCTTTGTTTTTATTGTTTTGCCTTTTACATCCAGCATCTTAACACATTTTATCTGCAAATATCTCAAGGTACCGCTTAGATGCCTCGAGAAGTCTCACACAACCTAACACTGACACGTGTCTAGTAATGCCAAACACTAAGGAGGCCTCATTACCCAGCAGAAACGTACTTACCTTACTAAAAGATGTCAAGACCATAGAAGTAAGAACAGTGGCACAGAAAAACTAAGTGTGATGACATTTTGGTGTTCCTAAAAGGTACTAATCTGAGAGCATCAAAAACTGTGATGCATTTGTTGACCCAATAGTGGTGATATGAATAAAAATGCTCTAAGCTAGCTAAAAATGGGCATTCTTGTCCATCTGCTGCTTTTGTGTATCACAGCCAATGGTGTGACTTGTGTTGAGCCACATTTAATTGGCAGCCTCAGCTCTGTTGAAGCCGATCTGCACAGGAGACACGGGAATGAAAGGATACATTTTTCACTATTGGTTTTAGTCAATCATGTTCAAACAGTCAGAGCAGAAAACTGAAAAGGTATCAAGCAAAAATGTTTCCCCAACACAAAAGTCTGCTCCTTCCAAAAAAAAAAAAAAAAAAAAAAAAAAAAAAGAAAACAACAAACCCTCCCCAAAAAAAAAAAAACGACCCTCAAAAAAAAAAAAAAAAAAAAAAAAAAAAAAAAAGAATAAAATGTAATTTTCCATTGGACTGAATCTAAATCTTGCAAAGCCATTACGTTTCCTATTTATTTCAGGGAGAAATGCGGAAACAAGACAGAAGCCATTAGTAAAAAAAGTATCATTTTGAGACATTTTCAACTACTGCACTGAAATTATGGAGATATTGACATTTTATTATTTAATGAAGGCAAATGATATCTAGAAACCTAAATATTAAGCAACATGGCAGCAAGGAGAGAGAGACTGACTAGGATATATCCCCTCTACGTGAAATAACCTATAAAAGGAAGCCAGTTAGGCAAACAAAGCTTACGAAGAAGAGAAAAGAAGAAAGGCAGGTGTTATGCACAATCATTTTACTCACCTTTATTTGTGATCAATCGTTTTGGAGAGATATTTTTATTTACCAGAACTGGAAACAACACCAACATTTATAACCTAAGTTGTCTACAGAGAATACATTCAGGATAGTTTTTAATTATCTTACTGTCTTGTTCAAGGCAACTGTTAAAGGAAAATGAAATTTCCTAAACTGAAGGGTTCATTTTGCTGAAGATAAAAATATTTATGTGGGCATGGTAAAAACCAAATCAAATCAAAACCAAACCAGGTGAAAGTTATGCCAGTGCTTTTGAAGTTGATGCCATTTGAGGAATCCTTCAAATTTCTAAAAATAATATAACTATTAAAATCTTCAAATACATCTAAGTGGCATTTAATTTTCAGAAGCAACTTGAAATTCTTTTCCTGCTTTACATGAGCACTATGCTAGTTATTTTTCACTTTTTCAAATGTAGCTCACTATATGCAATCAGTAAAAAAAAAAAAAAAAAAAAAAAAAAAAAAACAAAAAATCTGTATTCCACCTCCAACATGGCCGGAGACACAAAAAATCAAACAAAACTTGTAAACTAATCTCTCAAT
>JANHGN010011442.1:0-37051 GCA_024605025.1 Megaceryle maxima
CGCACGCCCGGAGCGGCAGCCGGGAAGGCCCGGCCCGGCCCCGCGGGCCAGAGCCGGGCCCCGCAGCTCCCGGACAGGCACGGGACAGCGCGCCCGCCCCGCCCGCCGCTAGGGGGGCGGGCCCGCCCGGCTCCACAAGGCCGGGCCCCGGCGGGGGAGCGGGCCCCGCCAGCACGGCCGCGCCTCCGCAGCTCGCCGATAAAGCACCCGGAGAAAGGACTCCGGGGCGCGGTACCCCCGCTGAAGGGCTGCTGCAGCCTCGCTGCTTTTGCCACTGCGCGGCCTTCCCCCTCCCCGGGTTAGAAGGGGTCCCCTCGACAGCCCCTGTCCCCCCCAGCCCGGCGGGTGCCCCGCACCGCGGGCAGGAGCGGTGACCCCACCGCCGCAGAGCCGGCCGTGCAGGGTGCGGGAGGTAGGAGGCGCGGCCCCGCGTTGCGTCCCCAGGGAGCCGAAGGAAAACGCCGCGGACCCCCCTGCGGCTCCCCCCCTTGCCTCGCAGGTTACAGCAAGGGAGGTTTAATTCTTCCATGCAATCAGCAATTACCGGAAAATATTTCTGAAGTATTTCTCTCTTCCCCCCAGAAATATGCAATAAAAATCTGTGGTGAAGTAGGCAGCTACGCTTTCATCTCTTCAAAGGTCTTGATAAAGTGGCTTTTGAATCCTTAAAGTGTTCTTTCTGCCCCTACAGTGTTTGTGAGTGAGAGACGCAGTGCCCTCTTCATGCAGAAAAGGGATTTCAGGACTCGCAGCAGCGCTCTCAGGGCATTCAAGAAACAGGCAGCAAGGACGTGTGCATTTCCAGTTGGGGCTGTTTAGACAGAGGCCCAGATCTCCCTGAATTGACTCAAGCATCTGCCAGCACATTCATAAAAGGAAAACCAAAAACCCCAAACACAAGGAGAAGCTCAACATTTCTGGAAATAAGTCTATTTCTCAGGTAGTCCTGTCTCAGCACTTTCCTTTTGGGCTTTTAAGGACTTTATGTCCAAGCCCTTTTGTAACTGCCTCTTGCCTGCAATTTTGCTCTCATTTCTTTCTACTCCTCCAACTTAAAACCACTACATGCTCCTGCTCTGGATGTGAAAATATCCCTCATGGCCCTCCCCCACAGAGCTCTCGCCTCACCCTGAGCCTTTCTGGAGTGCACCCATCAAAGGAGCTTTCCCATCACCACCCACCGAAGCAGTAAAAGGCAGTACTTGAAGTGAAAACATCAAGTAGATTTGAAAGATAATAAAGAAACTAAAAAAAATACTTTGAAGAGATAAAATTCCATAGAACAAAAGCCAAGAGGAATGCTTTCCTACTCTTTGTATACAATAAATAAATAAATAAAAGAAGCTTAAAGACCTCTCCTGCATGCTCCACTCCTCTTCTTATAAAACAAAAAAAAAAAAAGAGAAGCCATCACAGGTGCATCACATCTGGGTTTAGATGCAATCCAGAGAGTAAGACATGAAAATTGACATTTTCTACACTTCTGTTTAGTAGAAGTGGGGAGGCTGGTTTCAAAGAATCATCCTTAATTCAGCAAGCGCAAAACCTTGCAAATGGCAACCGCTTGAGAATTCCAAAACGTCACTTTCTGCTCCATAATTCTCAAATGCCCCCATTAGCCCCATTTCGCAGACAGGAAAATGTGCGAATGCAGGGAAAGGGAGCGATTCAGCTCCGTGGGCCATGCCGGGTTTCTCTCTCAAGCATGGGCAGGTAGCTCACTGGTGGAACGACTGCAGTCGCTGCCCCGTAAACTCAGCACTCGCTGACAGGAGTGACCTACCCCTTAAATACAACAGACAACCACCACGCAGTGCAACACGGAAGAGCAAGACAGATGAGATTGCGAGGCTACCCGAGGTGGTGGCACAGGCCCATACACAGTTTCATAGCCTAGGATTTAGGCAAAGACATACAGAGATTCCAGATTGGGGTCTGTTAGAGCAGCGTACTAGAGAAGAGCGTGGAGTTTAGATCTCTAGATCTCACCCAAAGTACCCCCCTGTGAGATTTGCCCCCAGAACACATTTTTCAGCATCCTGCGGGGATGAGGGCACATCCTGCTGTAACACACACAACCAAGGGTGCAGAGCACCGTTAGTCATCCGCTCCATCACCATGTGAGAAGATACAACACTTTGGTAAAAAGGATCACATGCCACCAAATGGCTCAAGGTGGCTTTGTAAATAGCAGGCACAACTACAGCACTTCTCTTTGTCTTACGTCTCTGGTAAGAAGAGAATTCAGTGACTGACCTGCAGGTGCATTTGTTCTGCAAGCAGTCAATCATCATGGCTCTCAGCTGCTGTTTAACTTTGCTGGCAGGGTTCAGTAGCAAGTTTGAGTTTCATGGCTGAGGTGATGCATGTCTGGTGCACACCCTGCCAGCTCAGCCGTGCTGGGCACGGAAGACAGTAAGGCATAAAAAGTTGCACTGAGTTGTTAAATGGTGAACATGGGCGTAGTCCTGGATGGTATAGAAAAAAAAAAAGGTCATTCCTACACAGCACAATCACCTTTCTAACAGCAAGTTCTTCTCACGCACACCATACAAAGGGACACTGAGTGCTGCCCCATCTCCGCAGCTGACACTGCCTCCCTCTGTCCACAGCCAACGCACACGTGCTTTGTTTTCGGTCCCACTAGTCTGCTATTGCAATGCTGTGCACTGCCTTCTGCACAGCGATGAGAGGAACAATGCAGGCTTCCTTGCAGTCTTCTGGTTTGCACTGACAGTCCTTAGTGACAAAAAGCCTAAAAAAATAAATCCATTGTCTACAGTAAACCACTACTGATAGAGGCCAGGCTTTTGTAGAGCATCCAAAACCTACTGTGCCTTCCTTTTTGCCCAGTACTCACAGACACTGTGAAGTTGCTTCAGTACTACACTGACATTTTAACATGAT
Source organism: Megaceryle maxima (assembly GCA_024605025.1). Classification (NCBI taxonomy): domain Eukaryota; kingdom Metazoa; phylum Chordata; class Aves; order Coraciiformes; family Cerylidae; genus Megaceryle; species Megaceryle maxima. Next base: position 2,908 of record JANHGN010011442.1, read on the forward strand.
GAATAAAGACTTCAATTACAGTTTTTCAAAAGCAATTATTCGAAATGAAATTAAAATGAAGCCACACTCAGTGAATTTGAAATGCTATTCAGAAGTTTCTTTCATGTTGGGGAGACAGTTATAGGCATGCTTTGCCCATATTATGTAGACATTTTTCACTACAGAAAACACAGGAATATTAATTCATATGAATATCAAAACTTTTCCTCTACTTGATTGCTTCCGTGTGTGTTTGTTTTTTTCTGTGTCAGTTTTAAAACCACAAATTACTCCTCCTTGTATATGTTATTTGACTTAGGACATCCAAAGAAGACATGTCACCGGGATGGATGGATGCTGTCAGATGGCAGAGCTTAAGCCAACCATCCGCCATGAAAGATTTCATATTCCAAGTCTAACTAAACAAAAGCTTATTGTTCAAGCAGCATTCAGCTGATTTGCTCCAATCATCTACAACAGCAGCAGTTATTCAGTGCCAACCACACAGCCTGATTTACTAGTAAAACTTAAACCTTAAATAAGCTGTCAGTACACAAATAAAAGAACATGGAATTGGATCAAAAAGTCTGCTTGGGATGGCAGAAGTACCCACAACTGACTATTACTACTTGACCCTCAAAGCACACTCTGCACTAACACCAGAACCATCTGAATGCTCCATGAATGTACTGCTGACTTGTAATTGCAGAATTTCTCTGTCCCGACCACATCTAAAACCCATACTTTGCAGACTGATGAAAACCAGTATGTTTTTGTGCTCAGCCACAATAAAGTTACTTTAATGAACGAACACGTGGGTATTTTTAGCAATAAAAAGGCAAATAAAATCAATACATCAGGCTGTGATTTGCTGTGTTTCCTTTCACAGGTTGGGCACATACTGAAACTGCAGGACTGCACATACTGAAAGCAGCAGGAAGTTTAAAAGGATTTGATATTGCAAGAAACTGCAAGAAAAAAGTTTGAAAACTATTTGATTGCATCACTGCTGCAGACTCAGACCACGTGATACAGACTCAGTCTAACCCAAGCCTGGGTACCTGTGATGCAATGCACACGCATTTGATGAGGGCACTGCACGTGCTGCGTGCAGCTAGGACCCCGACAGCAGCTTTCCCAGCATCGTACACTGCAGTGAACAGATCCACTGCAGGGTTCTTTTGCAGGAAAGTACGGGAAGTTTTTTGGGCATATAGTGGAAGGGAACAGAAGGGCACTGGATGACCACCACCAGACAAATGACTTGAGCTATATGCTCCCAAAAAGGTAGGGCGATGGCTCCCAAGTGAAAGCAAAGCACGGCATCCTGAGCAGTGCCACGTACTTCACTCTCACCAGCTATCTGGGCTGACAGAGAAGGCAAACAGGCAAGATCTAAACTTAACTGTGTGTCAAACTCAAGACTGAAGATGTACCTTACATTGCAAACACTACATGTTCCAGCTGCTGAAGCCAGGTAATGTCTGGTTTTATGTTCAACACCTCCAAAATGACATGCTCTTGTTTCCCTTCTGCTAATTTATCCATCCACTGTTACCTGACTTTAATAACTTTTTATATTACATTTAAATGGCTCTAGCACTGATCCCTTCAGTGCATGGACTGACCTATGCAGGAAAATATTTTCTGAGTAACTCGCCTATGAGTAAAACTACTGGAATCAGGAGGAGCTCCCAGCTCTTGGGGCCAGAACACATCCCACCTGAGTTTTGACTCCTACCAGGGCAAGGCTTGATTATCCAGCACTACACAGCTCACCAGCACTCTCCTCAGACCTTCATCGCAACAAGAAGGAAGCTCTGACACAGTGGCCAAAAGGATCCCATTGTCATGTTCCAGCTACACCAAACCAAAAGACCTGGATCCCATAGCAGGCCATGACATGCACCAATTCCATACAAAGTTACACTCAGTGGTATGTACTGGGAAAGTACACTTAACAGCCAGGCATAGTTGCACAGTTTTGTAGAAAAATAAAAGAAGCTTAGGCCAGAATATTTGCATTGTTAAGGAAAAATGGTTTTAGCCTGTTTTTAAAGTCATCAAATGACTTGGAGGCTAGAGATAGAGGACACATTTGTAGTCTGTCCATAAGTGGTTATGAGAAGGGTCACTGGGCAAGCTACAAAAAGATTAAACAGAGGTGTTTATTTTATAACTCATCCAAAAGAAACAGCTGCAGATGCCCACTGCAGCACTGAGAACCCCAGCTGCAATACGAGTGCATTATCTGGTAGTGTTCTGCCCTGACAGTGGTAACTCAGAGGTTTCAAAACACAAAAAGGTGTTCTGCACAGAAGCATTCCCTGACAGAACCTGCACTCCTTTTCAAATGCTCGCTTTTCTGGGAAGTACACAGACATCACCCAGTTCCAGGCCTCCATTTTATAAGGACCACGTAGAGCCAACAGGAAAGGAAACCAATGGGACTGAGGCATTAGAAAAACCTCCTCGTGCTGGCAGAGCACATACCAGATGCTCAGGGAATTCTGCATCCAGCAGCTGCATCATTCTCCCCTCTGAACTGGGTCAGTACTTCTTGTTCTGCAGTATGACTATATTCAGAAGCCCTGTGCACACCGTTCAGTTGCTGCTGCAGAAACCTGTACCATCTCGAACAGTCTCCATGCCTGGAAAGCTGCCACACTTACTGCTGTTGAGACCACCAGGCTCGTCAGCATTCCCGTGACAGCATCCTCACAAGGTTGAAAACAGCTTCTCCAAAGAACTCTCTTCTCCATCACCTCCCAGTCTTTTTTGCATTTTCAAAGACACACCAAGGACTTGTGTAGTTCATCTGGGAACCCAGTGACCAGCCGGATGGCTTGTGAAGGAAGAGCAGTCAAGCAGTCAGCAATGTAGTGTGGGAGACAAACTCCCTCTGCAACCGCATCAGAGCAAAATGCTGGAACAAGGGCAGCCAGGGAAGGCTGGTCGGTCCTGTCTCTTTATCTGCTGCATCTAAACATTCTAGTCTCCAGCTGTCTGACAGCAGATAAGGGCAGCCGGCTGTGGGTGATCACCCTCCCACCCTCAGGCCTTGGTGCCCAAAGTCCCAAGGACTACCTGGTGCCTCCTGTATCTGACACTTGGACACACAGGGCCTCAGCTCGCACATGGACACCCTGATCTCTTTTCCCCATTGAGCTGCATGGCTGAGTCTGGGCCAGACAGATACAGATAAGGGAAAGGAGCCAGCTGGCTGGAACTTAATCCACATCAGACTGAGATGGAACCAGTAGATTAGCAAAACTGATGAGAGCAACATTCTCCTTTGCCTCTGTGGCCAAGGCCTCACACTCAGCATTTCCAAACCGATTTTTATGAGCTGCACAGTTAATGAATGGCTCCTAGTCCTCAGCAGACCCACGGGCATCTTTTCTCCTTCATTCTCTTTCACTGGGCTACTGTAACTTTTTTTTTTGTAGGATTACCTCCCTATAGCAATTCATTCCTGTGCAATAGATGAATGGGTGAATTATTCTCTCTCTATTCAGAAGCATAAAACACTTGAACCGTTCGGAATGATCTCTCATCATGCTAGCACTTCCAGAGCTGCCTGTAATAATACACAGCACTTCTAAAGCCACAGACTAAAGTAGCAGAAAGAAAGACTTGAACATACCAAACTTCTGAAGAGACATTCTAAGCTGCTTACTGCATCAGAATGCCTAGAGGCAATGGCATTAAACTATAAACAGATGCATAGGTATGTCTGTAACATGGAGACAGTCAATTACATCTCAATATTTAACAAATACTGAAAAATCAAAGTGAAGTAACACAAAGCATTCTATATGCAAACTGGTATAAAATGTAGATATAAACAGCAAACAGTACATTTTGTAAATTAAAAGGGGAGGGGAAAATGTAAAATCAGGAAATATTTTCTATTTATGCTACATGTACAGACACTCCAGCATCGTTCATCGACAGAATATCCACACACAACACTTCCATGGTTTTAATCTATTTCCACTCAAGAAGTCTCCCGAAGAAATCAAAACTTTCTCCTTAACCCTTTTTACCCTTTTTTAATAAATTGGAGGGGGTTATAATAATCTGCTTAGTTTACTGGTGAAAGAGTAAATTTTTAGCAGCAGCACTTGTGTTAAACAAAGACAATGCAGTTAAGGTTTGTGCAAGACTCTGTACTTCCTTCTCCTAGTTTACGCAAGTCCAAAACACTTGCAGTAGAATTTAGGGCCTTATGAAGAGCTTTGCCAACAACTCTAGCCACACGCAGGGTAGAGGCAAGTGGGTGCTGCACAATCAACTGCTGCAGAGAGCAAGGCTGGGACCCTGGCTGCAGCAGCACCTTCGCAGAATGGGAGGCTCCACTCAGTGCAACTGGTTTGGAATTACCCCACTGGTAAGTGCGCCAGGCTTGTAACCCAAGACACAGCACATGCCAGAGAACAGGGTTACAGGAGACACTGTTACCACTAATGCCCACACTCACATTGCTCTGGTGGGAGTCAATCCACACCCTGAAGTGAGGCCACCTTGGCAGGACAATGCCTCCCATGCTCTGCACAGAGTGGCACCCTACACAGGGAGGCCAAAAACTCAGTTTGCTCTCCTAGGACAGAAACACCACAAATGGGACTTCGGTCTGAGAATGTAGACTACAGATCCTGGCTAGGTCAGCAGCACGAACACTTCTGACTGTCAGCAGAAGACAAGCAACTTCAATTACAAATTACAAGAAGCAGTCAAGATGTTCTTATGCAACAATGAGATTTTCTTGCCTTTTTTTTTTTTTTAAACAAGAACAGAAAGATTTCCTTCCGATATAAAACACACCAAAGTGATCAAATTCTGACACGTGCTGCTTCTGTACATAGAGGTGGCGTGTTCATACTCCTTCAGAGGGTTCTGACAGGCTCCGGTCAAATCGATCCTTTATAAATGTAAATGAACAGGTCAATGTCTCACTGATAACCTCTTACAGAAGGACCTGCTGGAATAACCAAGAGCAGAGCAATTCCCTTACTGCAGAGAGTTTGAAAGATACTGATTTAATGTGTTAGTCACACACACTCTCAGGAGCAACCCTTTCATTTTTAAAATATTTTTAAAGACACCGATGCAATCTAAATTTGTTACTATCAGCCTACAGATTGCTACATATGACAGGGTAAGAGTTGCTTTAGGAAAACAAAATTAGTTTCAGAAAAGTGTTTAAATATTTTTCTCATGGGTTATTTTAAATTTAAGTACTTTCATAGCCACTTTTCCAGAAGACATTTGATTTCGTTGTGTTAGTGGCATCCAACAGCTCCTGCCACTCCGTTTCCAGGAGGGTTCAAGTGAACCCTTTTTCTGCTTCTGTTCCCTTCCCAGAAGGGTCACAGCTCCCTCTGCCGACACCGGCGCTGCTGCCAGGAAACCGCTCTGCGGGGACACGAAGGCACCTCCACAAACCTTCTGACCTACCTTGTCCTGCCAATGCCCTTCACTGCAAGGATCACCAGAAGACACTCGTATGCGAAAGCTGTCGCCCTCCTCTGAGAATCTCACCCAGCAACAGAGAAATAGTTCACGAATAAACTTCATGACTGAGCAGAAAATAGAAGCCTCCTTCCCTTGCCCAGCATTGTGGCTTTGGGGCCAAGCAGGGCTGCTGCCACCCTTAGCACATCTTCACTCCGAGTACCAAAGCCTGCTTCTCCATGCTTCTTCGTTCACTTCACGGTCTTATTTTGTACTTAATTTAAAAATTTTACCAGGGATCTTATTTCTGTTCCTGGCTAGCAGGAACAGAACAGTCTGCTGCCCAAGCACGGCTACTCTCCACATCTCATCAACAGAGTCACAGCCTTCCCATCCTTGTAGAGGATCTGAATGTAGCCCAGTAAAGGCTCCTTCCTTCCTGCACAGGGCAGGACCAAGAGATGAGATCAGCTCCTCCAGAAAGGGTCTCTGGCTGCAAGGAGGGCCCTCAAACACAAACTGCGATGCCATGAGCCCTGCTGGCTGTGAGCACCCTGGCAGAAAGGTTATGACACCACTGACACCTCTCCACCATCCACTTTTGCATTCAAAAAGTAGCAAATGGAGGTATAAGGACTGCTGGAAGGGAAATGCCAAGGTTATTATTTTAACATTAATTTCCAACTATATTACAGTTACAATTACTGCAGAACAGCAGTTCCAGGAAGCTTCAAAAAGCATTCATGACACTTTTGCAAAAACAGTTACAAATCACAGATAAATGTAATACCTATTGCAGTCAATCCTACAATTAGAAATTACTTTAAATGTTTTTGAGTTGCCATAGTATTCGTTACTAGCACAGTAACTATCATACACAGTGTTGCTACAGTGAACAAGCAAACAAAGCTTTCTCTAACTTCGGTGACATCACTAGAGTTGAAGATAATGTGGGCAAAGTTGGTTCAGCACACTTCCTAACTGCTCGAGTCACCAGTCCAGTGCTGGATTCCAGATGTTGCCAACCTGCTGCAGTACTGGCACAGCTCCACCCTGACCAGAACAAAATCACCAGCTGTAGGACCCAGAGGAGCAGTGGAAGGGTGAACAGAACCCCAAGAAAGGGCTTATCAACTAAGAAGTGTGTGCGTAACAATCTTAACAGCATTCTTTTTTTATTATTTTTCTTTAACAATTAGATCTGGACTAATAATTATTAGACTCTTAAAATGTCAATTATACTAGCATTAAACTCTTGTCTCTCCTTATATCTGTTGTATCCTCTTTGCCCATACATGGGACTTTGAGCCTCACATCACTGTTGTGCTTCACAAAGGTTACTGGTACCACCAGAGAAAAGCAGCACCCAGTACAGCACAGTCTGCCAGAGCAATTAAGCAACTGAAGATTAATTTATGAGCTTGTGAAACAATCCTCAGCCTACTCCTATCTCAACCTGCAATTCAGTCATTACAGTGACCTGCCAGTATCTTATCTTGTTGCAAGATGCAAACAACACAACCCTATCCCCGTACAAAGGGCCAATATCGCGTCCGCTCTTCTGCGGTGGAGGAGACCAGCGCTGGCTGTCCCAAGCACAGGCTGAGCTGTGTCCATCACCCTGACACACAGCACACAGCTGTCCATTCAGACCCCCTGGAAGCCCAGATCTGCACCTCCAGGTGCTTGCAGTTTTAAGAAAGAGAACAAATTACTGTTGTCCTGAAATGCTCCATGTACACCAATCCATCCAGATGCTGGTACTCCTTGTCAGGGTACAGGTAACTCCAGCTTTACCCTACCGAGTAAAAGCTCTCCCTTTACAGTAGCTCTGCAAGATTAGTACTGCTTTGATATGACTCGGATGCAGATGCTGGAAGCAAAATCATCAGTTTCAGAAGTGCTTGAGATTAACCTGACTCATTTATACAACAAAACTTATTTTCCAATATAAAAGCAGTCCTTTAAAGCCAAAGCTACAAATCTTTTACTCAAGATCAGTTACCAAAAAAAAATTGAAATACGTTCACCACCTACAAAAGTGCAAAGGGAGAGCAAACATCACAGGGTGACGCTGAGAAGATTGCTGGCTCTTTTGGGAAATGGGTTAACACCCAAGTGATCCTTTATGGATCCCAGACATTGCTTCTAGCCACAGCAGAACAGCTTTAATGTTATAAAAAACCTCCACCCTTTTTGTCTTTTCACATGCGGTTGCCCCAGGTGTGTCACATGGTGTTTAGGACAAAAAGAATTTGTGAAAAATGTTTCTGGCAAATAAATTACTGCTTTAAAAGGCTATTTACAGTTGGAGGGAAACTTGTTCTTCCACAGCTCTGCTAGGCATACGGAAGGGGGGGCCCAGGGGAACACGCTACCTTGTTTATGTTCATGTGTTGTTTGTAGACCACTGCAAATACTTCAAAAGTCTTTAGATGAAACTAAGAAATGCAAGCTTACCCCAGTAGGTTTTTGATACTGACGGGGTTGACATCAGCACTGGAATATATTGAGGAGTCTGCAGACTAAAGACTGGAAACTGTTATTCCAGAAGCATAAGCAGACATTTTTCAAGATGTGGGCAGTAATAGAACACAGATTTCAGTTGTTAACAAAAATCCAAAGATACTTGAAGTATTTATGAAAACTGACCATCAAAACTGAAAAGAGCATGAGGACACAGGATGCAGCAGAAGTGAAATGAGCAGCGCCTTGGAAAGCTGCCCCATAGGGATCTCGCTGCAGAACAGCAAATACTTTTTCTTATTCCTGTATCCCTGAAGCAAGCAAATTGCATCCTGTAAATATTTTGACCTATGTAGGCAGAAAGATGCAAATTCACTAGACATTGATCATTAATTCAAGTTAGTTTGCCTTCTTAGTAATACCAGAAGGTGTCAGTCAAGGGCTATCACCAACTATTCCAAAGCAATTCATGGTACACAAAGCCTGACTGAATAAACTGGCCTCACCACCCCCCTGCTCTAGCACCAAAGCTTGCTGTGCAAGCCCAGAGGACAGCAGACCATATAAAGATCTCAGTGCCAAACTGCACATTTGTAATGATTTCTATTTCAATAAGATTGATTTTTGCCTTTTTTTTTTTTTTTTTTTACATAAACCCCTAGCAATGTCAAAAGGCTTCATTATTCCAGCATGGAAGTCTACACAGATCCTTCTGGCAGAACTGGATAGCTCTCTCTTCTTTCAGCTAAAGAGAGTGTGACAGCCTCCATTTTTCCATTGTTATTTTGAGTCTTAATGGTTTTTTTTTCTTTGAGGTAACCTTGACTTTATTCCTCCATATCCCATTGTTACCTCTCCCATCACCTGCTGGCTGTTCACACTTCTGCTCTGCACATTGCTCACCTAACCCGAGGAAGGCAGCTGGCTAAAGCGCATTTGTTACCCAGATACAGCGCGCCAATAACGTTTCAAATGTCCAACAGGAAGATATAAGGACTCACCCCAGGTGAGGGGCAGGGAGACAGATGGAAGGACACATCAAGCAAGTGCTCCTCTCCTGTCCCAAGGGACAGACGCACTCCAGTCACTGCACTGGGCCCTCGGCAAGGCAGCCACTGGGAACTGCGGGCACAGCTATTGCCTGAAAGCGCCTAAAGCACTCTGAATTCTACCGAAGCTACGGCAAGACATTATTGTTGCTGCCTTTACTGTTGGTGGTTCATGCCCACGCATTTCCTGCCAGCGGGGAAGGGAGCAGGACATCGCTCCGCAAACATCAGCCCTCGGTAACTGCCACCAAAACGAACTTCAGAGCTGCTGGCTGCAGTGCATCATCATCACCACCATGGTGCTGATAAAAGGTCACGTGGACAATTTCTCACCAAAGTTCTGATACTTTTGTATCTCTGGACCCTGAATATTGTTCTCTTAGTCCGTGTCTTCCAATGTAACTCCTTACCCCAACAAAAGCTCGGTAAGTACAGTAAACCACAGCGAGCCCCACCTGTGCAGGCTCAAACCACTACAATCCCCATTATTCAGCTCAGTGGGCTGCCTCTACAAGAAAAGATTTATGCAAAAATATTTAAATTTAGCCTGCTTGAAATACAAGACCAAGTGAAGTATCTCAGTAAGACTTTAATTATTACGTTATTTTCCATGCTATGGCAATCTCATTTCTCAGTTTCTATAGAAAGCCTGACAACAACCAGCAGGATTATTACACATGCAAATGTATGTAAATGACATGTTAAAACACATTCAATCTGTGGTTTTGGGATAACGTTTTGACCTTCTACTTCAACAACAAATACAGACAACAGAGAACAGAACAATGCTGTGAACTAAAAATATTTTGTGTGCAGAGGATTATTAAGAATTTACTCTCCCTTACGCCACAAAGTACACCATGTCCTTAATTCCCACTGGGAGCAGAGGATCTCAGCACCACACAGAGTTAGGCTCACCCTGTACTCATTTTGGAAAGCCATAAAAACGTGAGTTAAAACTTAGTGTCAACCTATTTACAGGCAAAGTTACAATGGTACCAGAGCTCTGGGCGTTTTCCTGAATGGGGCCATCCCACTCCTCGGTAACTCTGACAGCTGCCCCAGACTTACCAAACTTACTTCACAAACTAGTGATGTAAAGATACGGAAGAGATTTTATTATGCTTCTTTTGTATGGAAGGGAACCTATTGGAAACTGTCCGACCACACTGAGCAGGGGGCACTACTGCCTTTGTAACAGCCCAGACAATGCACTAAATGCTTCAGTCTGACCCGATCACCCAGGGAGCTACCTTGCCACCTCCCAACCTTGTTCAGGGGGCTTTGCAGAAGAGGATGGAAATAAAGACTCTTGTCTCCAAAACTTTGCAGCATCTTACACATAAAACATGGGGGGGGGCAGGGGAGGAGGTCCAAAACAACCAAACAAAAATCCCTCTTGGGTTGGTAACTACAATATTCTGAGGAGATTAACCATCTAAAGCTTCCTGGCAGTGTGCTGGGGGGGGGATGTAACACGGTTATAGGCATGGAAAGTGTAGGTGTCTCTAATCTGGAGTCAGCTGAAAAGTGACCCTGTCACATGAAGTAAGCAGGCTGGAGAAAGAAGCAGCCTAATGACAAATCTGTGGCACCCCAGAAAGTTTGGATCAGGAGTAAAAGACAGACATTGACTACAGGCATATTTGAAAATGTAATAAATAAAACTTGTGCCCAGCAAGTAAAGAAAGAAGACTTCTGCCTGGCAAATATAGTTGGAACAAAGTAAACAGAAAAAAAACCAAACTGGGCAATAGGATAGAAGCATTGTAGTAGATGAGGGCTTTCAGAAAGTTGAAGTCAAAGACAGAATAGAGACAAGACCAGAAAAATATCAGTACCATATCTGATTAGCCTCTTTTCCTGGTAAAAGCTTGCACCCAGCACTTGTGCACATCAGGCAGGCACAAGAAACTTCTTCTCCACAAGGGACTCTGCCAAGCAGGCTGGAGAAGGCAGGTCCCAAGGTCTGCTTTCGGTCCTTCCTGCCCCGAGGAGTCCTGGCCCTTCTCAGTTGCTCCATGTCAGCGTGGCCCAAGTGCCAGTATAGCAGGAAATGTAATTACAACATTTCTCTCCACTTACTTCATTTCATTTTACTCCATTTCTTCGCCACTTACCTCATTGACCCAGCCATGCTGACAGACACAAAGTTTTTTTTTGCCTTTTCCAAACTGTATCTCAGATACAGCATTAAAAAGCAAGTATAACACTTTCTATCAGGAGCAACTGAGCATGTTAATAAACTGCAAACTTTAATTAAGCTTAAAAGAGCATTTAAATAGGGCAGAGTCAAGCATAAACTGGAATCACTGCAGCCTTGCCTCTCACAGAAGAATGAAGCTCAGGGCTTGACTCCCCAAAAAATGGAAGATACAGAAATAGTCTGGATATTTTTAACAGGTCTTAAGCTTCAGAAGTAAACTCCACAGAGAAGCACATGGGCTTCCTCTCAATCCATGCCTCACAAACACATCTGCAACAGGTAAAGTTCCAGCTGCTCCAATAAGAAGTGCTGACAATTTCACAGCAGCCTACAAATGCTTCTCAAAGCCTCTAGTAAAATATAAGTGTAGGCTAATTACTCAGCAATCCCAGTCTGCTGACTTCCTACATCTACAGGTACCAAGATCTTCTACAGGCAAATCTTGGACACTCTTACTAACTACAGACACGGTGCAGCATGATGTAGTAGCTCCGGGATGCTGTCTTACCAACAGAATACACTGCCACTAATTTCAACATACTCTAACCCAACAATAAATCATCAAAAGAGAACAAAATGTCCATTACTTCTAAACAACAGAAATCTGAACAGTGGGAGGAAAATAAAGAAGGGAGAGCGGAGGAGGCATTTGTGCTGCAGCAGCAGTCCCAGTGCATGTCTGGGCAACGGGAGGAGTGGGGCACTCGAGCAGCCTCGTACAGTTCACCACCGAGTATCTGACAGGGACAGAGCAGCTCCATGACAGATGGCAGACATCTACTGCAGACAAAAATAGCTTCATCATGACAGCCACGGGTACCGGCAGATCAAATGACAAGAGGACATGAGTCAGAAAAGTGAGAATTCTATTATATTGCTTGACTGCAATTCCTATGTTACACAGTTTTTGTCATTACTAAGTCACAGCTTTTCCATTATATATGTTGTTTCTTTGTCCTTGTAGCTCGTCTAGCTGGTATGTTCACAACAGATGGATCAGTGCTGTAACTCAGTGCTATTTTTCTAATTATAGTTGAATTTATTAAATTCTTAAAAGAATTTCAAAGGAAATACTCCCTGCAAGGCAAGTCAGCATATCTTCACTGTCATCAGCAAACCCCAAAATCAAGGAAGTGAAATTGGTAGCATTTTAATAAAAAAGCAACAAGCTCATTTAAAAGATAAGATGACAGAGCCAAAGGAGACAAACAGGCAAAGTCCTGAGTAAGTGAATATGAAACAAAAGAATCCAGTGAAGGTTTGCTGCATACATAATCCATACAGGCTTGAGTGGAACCCAGGGGTCCAGGGGACTCTCACCCATGATCACTGAATGTTACCTGGCAGACACTTTGACTAAATTATTTCTATTTCTTAAGCATTTCTAAATAATTTAGTGTCAATAAGATTAAACAGGGAAAATTCAAAGTAACGCTGTGTGAAACAACTTCAGATGTCTCCTAACTTAGAGTTCACATGTAACTTCACTGCTGTTGCATTTAAACTTGCTCTAATAATTTCAAGTTCTACCTGGCTCTTTCTTGAATTGTGTTGTAACTAATTCTGCAATACAAACTGTTGAACAAAGAGTTATAGCTTTAGCAATTTAGCAATTCATGGATTTCATAAAAAATGACGACTGCAGCAGACTGACTGCCAAGCTCGCTTCTCAAATGCCAGAAACACTGATGTCTTTTATGAGGCTGATTTAACAAACGGCTGCATCATGCTTTCCTGGTTTCACTGGGTCGTAAACTAAGAAGGTCTCCTAGTAGTCAAAATCTGACTTGAAGTTTACACATAGATGATTTTTAAACACATTGTAAAGTCAGTAAAAGCTGTCGTATGTCACTTGAAGCTGTATAATGTTCTGCACTGAACCTGTGAGATGTTTACCATTAACTTGTAACTTCCAGCAGAATCATCACACTAAGTCCAATGCCTGCAGACACATGCCACAGCTGAAATAGCCACCCCAGACAGGAACAACTGCAAGAAATTACATTAATGGGGCAGCACTCCCTGTGCTTCCCCCAGAATACCGAACCAACAACACTGTCCTTTGGGAGCAAACCAGCTCTATTGTATTTTCCAATTTCTACCATGTGTTTCCTGTGCAAGTTAAGTCAAGGGCAGCTCACGCGACTATTACAGCTACCAAAATTGTGTAGATTTTGTAGCAATACTGCAGAAGTCTTTGTCTTTCTCACTCTTCTTGGGGGTGGGAGTAGAGATTCCCACTTTGAGGTGTAGGGTAGCGCTAAGCTGCTGAATAACTCTTCCAGTTCTCGTGCCACACGGAGACGGTGCTGTTACCAGCTCTTGGGAGAGAAAATGGAGCACACCACTTGGACGTGGCAAAATTTCCTAGGAAAAGAAATAATCCAACTCCCATCAAACTCTTCCCTCTCCTACAGGCTACCAGCTAAAAGACAAAAGGTAGTAACAGGCAGGTGCAATATAATTTCTTTACCAGTGACTCAGACTAGCATCCCCACCTTATTTTAGGTCTCATTCTCCAGAGCAGTTGAGATCTAGGCAAGCTCTGGGTGGTGCTCTCTTGACAAAGAAATTTCAAGGTACAAGCAAATTCATGATTGCTTCTGAACCAAATGCCTTCTTGAAAAATCTGAGTTCTTGGCAAATACTGGATTTACTGTTAACCAAGAATGAGAGTCCCTCTCTGGAAACACTCACGTTTTGTCCAAAAATATCTGAATATACTACAGTATCTAAACACATGAAGTGACCTTGCCCATGAACCAAGATGATGGCCAGACTTCCTCTGCCAAAACATCTCTGGGAGTTGAGGACATCACAGGCCCAACAGCTGAACTAGCAGCCCTGTCTAAACCAGTGAAAAGTCAGCCTTTAAATGAAAAGGTGAAAAAAGTGATACTTTAAACGCCTTCAGCAGCAGGTACACCCTTGCTTAGCTGCTGTCAAGCTGCAGCAGATGAAGAACTTCCCTAGTGAGGGAGTGGACTCCCTGGCTACCCAGGCAAGGCGAGCACACTGGGTCCAAGACTGGCAACTGCGCTCAGCCACTCGTCTCCATCACCAGAGAGGTCCATGGCAATAAAGCAGGCCCAAGGTGAATCTGGGAAGTCAGTCCATTGGTCTGGGCTCAGATCAACTGGGAGAGCAAGAATCTCAGCTTAAAAAGCAGCTCCCAAAGGACCTTTCTTCCTTGTTTTGGTATTTCACACCCCAGGGAAAATTCCATTTGGAATCCGCAGGGCTTTGTTTTTCCCTTACCCTCTTGATTATGTAGACCATCTGTTTATATCACCATCCTTAGGCAGGAACCAGATGTTCCTTCAGACACCAGTCAATGCTGATCATAGTTGAAGCTGGTTAGACAATTTATACAGGCAGGACTAGGGTAGGGAGACTATATTTGAGATTACTTAATCTCAGTCTTTTTCATAAAAAATTACATCACATGAAAGTACAACTGCAGAATGCTGAACAAGGTAGGCAATGAGCCATCTAATTGCATCTTTAATGTTGTTTGTTAAACTACAGGCCATATTTCTCTTGCAATTTTATGTGTCAGTAAAGACACAGCCAGAATCAGCCCTGCCTCAGCTCGAGTGCACCCTCAACCATGACAAATCTCTCAACTAAAGTGTAGCTTGCACAACTTGAGGCTTTTGCCTTCAGCTTGCTTAGAAAAAGCCTGATGGGTCTGAGGGCAGTTAAGGTTCCCAAGCCCACTAAAGACTATGCACATCAAGGAAGTTCTTGTTTTGTCACACCTCTGGACAGTGTTATATTTAACAAAAGCCATAAACACTCAAACACTGAGATTACAGTAATGCTAAAGGAACAGCAGGAACAGAGGTTTTCCTTTAGAAAACTTGACTAAACTAAGAACAAACTCAAGATGTGCTCAAGCGAAGTTTTTTACTTGGTTCCGTTAAAAAAAGAGGAATTGGTTTCACAATGCTTCCTAACTTTATCAAAGGGTTTGTCCTGTAATGAATAAGCCAGCAAAGAATTTTTGGAAAATAAATAGGTTACAACCAAAGTTAAATCAGAAACCTAGTTTTTCCAAAATAAAAGGAGTGCTTTAACTAAACTGATGTGGGAAAGAGGAGAGATGGTAAACCAAACAACTTCGAGACCATCGGTAAGCTGATGCGCATAGCTTTGAAAGAATGTGCCACAGAACAGAGACTATCATTTCAGTGAGCACTTTTTCCACACAAGCCAGGCAAATGAAGAGAGACAGCTGTGATCCTGTGGCAGCACAGGAGCCAGGCTGATCTAAAAATCAGCTTCAGACAGCCTAGCACAGCAGCTCAGTTGTAGGCTGCGGCCACTGCTCCTACAGCTTCTCAACAGCCGATCGACAGCACCATTCACTCAAACTGGAATTCCTCACTTTTATAAAACACACAGTAAAACAACAGGGGAGGAAAAAAGCTATCTACGTAAGTGCAAGGTTTTGTTGCAGTAACTAGGTAACAGCTGCTAAGGACGACTACTCTGGCTGCTGCTCTTGCCATCACTCCTTGTTTGACTGTGGTGTGCCGTCCAACCAGCCTAATGTGTTTCAAAAGTAGCTTGCATTTCACTGAGCAAACACATGTAAAATAAGACACCTGCCATGTGAGAAAATGACTAACACTTGCATCTTTTAAACTCTTCGCTTCTCCACTGAAGAAGCTTTTGAATACAGTAACATTAGTGTTTGCTGAAAAAAACGTTGCTTTTAAAAACAAGACGCAAAAGGCTTAAGAAAACATACAAGGAGATGATAAGGACGAAAGGTAAATCTGAGTAACTTACTGCTGCTGCTGCGGCCTCCTCTCCACCTACATAGATAGAAGCAATCTCCATCACAGACAAGTTTGTGGGAGCATCTGTAGTAGATGACGATCTGGGCCGACCTGACTGAATATCTTGGGCAGATCTCCTGTTGATCTGCGGGCTTCCTTTCGGGGCATCTGCCTTGCCCCGCCTGCTGTGCAGGCTGGTCCCTCTCTTCATTTTAGGTGGCACTCTGATCTGCTGAAGCACCCGGTTCAGAGCTGTGGGGTGGGTGGAGACACCATCAATTTCAGCACAGACGCTTTGGCTTTCCAAATCCATGTCAGGCTCCAGATCGGCCTGAGCTTGCTGAACATCATGTGGAGAAACTGACGACCTCCTGCGCTGATGCTGGAAAAGGTGCTTCAAGCCTTGACCAATCACATTAATGTTCTCCAAAGCATTATGGGTTATTTTGGATAATTTTTGCTCTGATTCATGTTGTTTTTTGGTCTCTTGATCTTGGGATTTGCCTCCGGGATCAGGGTCATCGCACAACTGTTCAGTGCCAGAGGGCTCCATTGATGATACTCAACAGGTTTGTTTGACTATTCATACATAAATATGTCCCCTGTCTTTAAAAGGCTTGTGTTTGTTTTTAAAATGCCAAGATTGTCAGCCAATTAGGTGTGCAATTGCTTCAAGAGTGACTACACATGCAGCTGTGCCACGGTGATCTCATGCTTATCTAATGTTAAACAAAAGATTCATTATTAAACATCCATGCAGAACAAAGTGGGTTAAAAATACAATGCGCAAAACATGCCATTAACAAAACAAAACATATCAGTTTTCCAAGCATCCCTCCATGTGGTATTAGTTGCATCTAGGCTGTATGCAGAGCCAAAGCTTGTATGAAACAAATCATTCATCACCTAGGGGAAGAAGCCCAGCACAGAGGGAACGGGAAAGCAAGAGGTAAAAAGGCTGTTCAAAAGGGGGAGAAGCAAGGAGAAACCAGGGGGGGTTGCTTCTAAAGAACAAGCCCATAATAATATCTAACAGAACATGAGGTTAAACTTCTGAAGAGCATGTTAGTCTCTCTGTCAGAATTAATTTTGTTCCCTGACAAAGATCCGGTATTTTGTGCTTCAAATGTAATGTCTGCTCTGCCTACCTGATTTCCTTGTAGAACGCCTAACTACAGGGTATTTAATACATGCGAGAAAACAGAACATTTCCAATTCAGTTGTGGTTTCCAAATAGTAAGAAATGGCTCATTACTGCCAACATCCACTGATGGTACTGGAAACTAGATGTGAAAAATCTGTCTTCAAGCAAGAGGCGGCAAGTGAAATGGTTTCAATTGGCACAGACTTGTCCATAGCTCTCAGAGAAAACAAAAATGCCTTTTTAAAAGTAGATTAAGCAACCAATCTGAAAGGGAGCAGCACCATATACATGTAGCTCAGTCTCTAGCAGAGGAAACACACCACTTTCCTCCAAGGGAGCTCAACTTTACCCATCAGCTGGGCTCAGGCGGGAGCTGGTTACTCGACATTGCAGCTGAGCACTTACATAGCAACACTACTGGAGAAGTACAGCAAAGGAACGAGGGAGGAAGGAAGGACACAGTATCTGAAAGGGTTTCACATCAGCACCATGAGATCACATGCTCAGAAGCTGATCATTGTTTTCTTGCAGAAGAAAGCTCTGATTAGGCTTCTATAAATACAGAAACCAGAT
Organism: Megaceryle maxima; assembly: GCA_024605025.1. Taxonomy (NCBI): domain Eukaryota; kingdom Metazoa; phylum Chordata; class Aves; order Coraciiformes; family Cerylidae; genus Megaceryle; species Megaceryle maxima. Next base: position 20,569 of record JANHGN010011442.1, read on the forward strand.
CACAGGGGTCTACCTCAATCTTGGCAGAAAGCAGGCTGTGCTTTAAAAATCCCCATCTTATTTGAAATGCAACATATGCTTAGGATTTGAGAGCATTCATCTTTATCTTAAAACAGCTGCAGAAACATAATGCATTGAGGTTACAATTAGAGCACTGTATTTTGTGCATCTGAAATCTGACACAATGGGTTAAACAGATATTCCAAAATGCTTTCCAAACTGGCATCCAAAAATATCAGAAAAGCTGCCTCACACTCTCCTTTTTTCAAATGTCATTGCTATCAGCTGGAGGCAAGATGAAATTCAGTACTTACAGAAAGCAAAACACTGGAATCATACAGGATTTTATCTCAATGTTCTGAATACCTTAGAAGTATTGAGTCTAAACATATTAATCATTAGCACATTAAATGCAAAGTAATAAACTACATCCCAGAAAAATATTTACCCAGATTCATGCAGAAATCATGTGGTGGAATAAAAAAATAAATGTGCAACCAACCTTTTATTGTTACATACTTAATACTTCCTTAAATGACTTCAGGTGTCTCTATGACTAGTGTTATGCTTTAACTCTTGAGCTCACTCTTTCTTAGTATTTCTTTTTTTCATGTAACAGGTTTTCCAGAAAGTTGAATTGCAGTTTCCACTCAATTTAAGTTTTTGGGGAAAAAAGGCAAAACTAGATTTTCCTTTTCATCCAAAAGACCAAGTGGTTCAGTGAACAAACCTTGCTGGTCAAAAAGCAAGAGTTAAAATTACGTTCCAAAATTATTTGGCTTATAAAATACAAACCTGACAGTTGACCCATAACTGCCATTTTCATTTTAGCTAATTCCCTCTTATTTTTCAGTTGGGGCTCACTGGAGAGCTGCAGTTCATATGGAAGATGCCCAATATACTCTCCAGACAGTATCTTTTTGATCTCCTGCATGCTTCTATCCAGATTACCACTAGTAATACTGCTGATCTTAAGACCACCACTTCGGCCTGAATAGAGCTCCATGCATTACCTGCTGGAAACCATTAACCTGCTTAAATTAGCCCTGTGTCAGTTCACAACCCTGAAACAAATCAGCCTACAGTGAGCTCAAACAAGTCACTGCCACCGTGGGTATGCTGTGACTGGTTTCTGGAATTACACTGACTCTGTAAGAGACTCCTGTAGAGAGCTCTGGGGTTATCTGCTTATTCATATTTCCACAAGGCGAGTCCGCTGTGAGCCTGAAAGAGCTTTTCAAATTGTGTATCTGGTACAAGGATCCCTACAACTACCTATTTGTCCTGGTATCTACTTTTGGGGAAAAAACTACTCAAATGTGAACGAGTGTGAATTGGCAGAATTAATTAGCACATTAAATTACATTAGGATTTGTGTTTTGTGCTTGGGTTTTCCCCACTTATAACATCTTTAACATTCTGTTTGAGGGAGGAAATGGAGTACTTTACAGCATGGTATTCAGAAGTGTACATTCCTCATTTGTATGAGAAAATACATCACAGACAAAATTCACAGTTCCATATACAGTCACACTGAGCAGATGCTATAACATTATTACATCCCAGAACATTCTAATATAGCCCTTCATTTGTGCAATTACTTCACAGCAGCACTGGGAAACAAAACAGTTCAAAAAAAGAAAAGGGTAAAACTAGTATTAGATAACTGTGAATATATAAACTAGTACTTGCCTCCATCACTTGCCCTTTAGCATGGCTGACATACAGCAGTCCCTCCAATGAACAAAACTGCAAAAGAAATTAGTATGAGATGCAATTCTTGGAAACAGGGAGAAAGATGTACACAAACAACAAAGCGAGCATGCTGTCAACTTTTTCACTTTATCCCCCCCTTAAACACCAGTGCCTCTGGAAGCTGGGCTATTTTAAACTCTTTCAACTAACCAAAGGGATGCAAATACAACTGAAGTTAAAACTGAATCTTACAGAGTTAATCAAAGAGTTATTGCGAAGGTACTTTTTCTCTTGGGGTTTACAGCCATTGGTGTGTGTGAGAAGCACAGGTAGATTTCAGGGCTCTAGCCTGCAAGGTCAGACTGGTCCGGGCAGGTTTTATTTTCTCCTATTTAGCCATTCAAGCGTTCTGTGCGTAGGTCAAACAGCTTGCTCTTGTTTATCTGGAGTCCACCTAACAGGACGTGAGAAGGGTGAGCACTTTGAAACACGAGCAACTTTCAGTTCATTTCACAGAGAAGCCTCTGTCACTTTGGCTGAACCGCTGCCACATGTAACCACCACCTGTGCCAGGAGGCCACCACCACCCACCCTGTCCCCCACGGCCACAACCCCTGCACAGCACCGTCCGTCAGGGCAGGGCCCCACAGGCAGCGCATCAGGTGCGGAACCAGCGCGAAGGATCCCAAGGTTTGAGCCCCAGCTCAGCACAGCACAGCGCGCCCAGCACACCCTCCTGGCTCTGCTCTCCGCTCCCACGGAGGGAGCAGAGCATTTCGAGGGCATTTTGATAATCTGTTTAATGTTTCTGCGACAAGCCCAAGGTCAGCCCAGATACTTGCTAGGACAACACAGCAAAGGATGACAAGAAGAGAGCTGAGAGCAGATACAATGACTGCATTTCTCTAGCCAGACTTGCATGCTATTCGGAAACAGCTAAATCTCCCAGATTTTCCAGAGGGGAAAACAGGGGGACCAGCTTCAGAATACATCAGCACTCCCAAGATTACTACGAGACTCTGCACAACTGGGACACTATTTTATTACATGCCAGACCCCCATCTCCAAGAGACAGCTGAGATAAAGAAAATGCTAATCACAACCACTGAAGTGAGATGCTAGAATATGAAGAAAGTGATGACAGAAAATATGAAGAATTTAGGGAAAAACAAATGAATGCATTTTTGAAAGAGATCTTGACACAGAAGAAGTTACATTTCTGCAACAGTATGAGTGGGGAGCCAGGCACAACGCGTGCAGTGCTGTTAACATTTGAGATGCCGCTAACTCCATGGCCATTCTACTTGTCTGCTGCCGTTTTTTAGTTTCAGTGTTATTTTGTATTTATAAGACCGATAAGAGCTTCTGCCAGTGAGGTCTTCATAGATATGCCCTGCAGCAGTACAGGACCCTGTAGGTCAACAGATGTTTTTGACTCAAATTAATTCCCAGCCTTTCTACTGCAGAGTCTGCTTTCCAGAGTACCCACAGATGGGCTTTCAGATGCAACATCATGAAAACTGCTTGTATTTTCTCCCTCGTGAACCACAGCCTTCACTGACATACAAACCAGACCTCCCATTTTCTGTCAGAAGCTCCCTTCCCTCCCACACACACATAATGGCTCTTACTGCTCAGCGCATATGCTACACACACATATTAGAGAGAACTCGGGGGGCACAAATAAATCAAGTATTGCTGGTGCTGTTTTGCTCCAGACAGATAGATCATCTATAGGAAGAAGTTTTTTCCCCACTCTTCCACTTTTCTTCATCAAGTACTTTGTAACGTAAAAATTTCAAAAATTCGTCAAGTACCTAACATCAAGTCTGAAAATGCCTTGGTGCATTAGATTTTAGTTAAACTTCATTCAGATAAAGTTTTATTCTAAATGCATCAGTTTAATGAATTCTCTTCAAAAACAGTTATTTGTAAATAAAATGAACTCTGAAATTACCATTGAAACCCAGCTCAGGGCTGAATTAGCTGCAACTGGAGTACGTGCTACAAATACAAAAAGTACACAACTGTAGAAATGGGGAAGAAAAAATTATTTTCAGCAGAACAAAAGAGATTCTGCCTTTCTGTAGAATACTTCAAGTGTCTATTATTTACACTGCATTTTAACATCTCTAACCCTTAACATTAATGTTGAAGTACAATCACCTAAGGAATCCTCACATTTGTTCCATAAACAAGTCAGTTTAATAGCTCATCATAGAGTTGCAGTCCACAGTTAGCAGGGATCTTAGGTAAGAGGTGCTTCCCATTCCTACTACTTGGCAAAAAAAGAAAAAACAATACACCGTTGAGTTCCTTCAGACTAAGAATGTGCTTATTAAGAAACAGCCCAGCTTAGTTTCAGAAATTTCAGTTTATTTTGAGAAACTCATCCCAAAATGGATTCTGTAATCAAGGCAGTTTAGCAAGAAAGACCAGAGAGGCAATAGTCACACACTGGAAAAACTCCGTATTATGGGACCTGGGAACCCTAGCAAGTGATTTATAACCACAGGAGGATTAAGGTATTTTAAAAGCAACACTGTTCAGCAGCATCAAGTAGCAGAGTAAGTAGGGAGAGAAAGCTCTGGCCATTCACAGCTAACCCTGTCAGAGAGAGAGGAACTCATGAGAAACCAGAATGAGTATAAAATCCAAGGGAGGTGTGGTTTGGAAAACATTCAAAGAGGAAGACAACAGTAAGAGGGCAAATAATCTGACCCAAAAAACCAACTGAACAATGACTTGACTACCCAACAGCTGGACAAACAGGTACATTTATCTATTATAATATAGCAGAACAACTTAAAGTCAAGAGGGGAGAACTGGGGCAAGAATGGAAGAGAGAGATATACAAGAAAGAATTAAATGCAAACAGCACGCTTAAGATGGCAGAATAGAGGGGAAAAAAAGATGAGAAAACAATACTGATTTTAATGGAAAGGGTATCTGTAGTTTACAAAACCAAATTCTTTTGGAGGTGGAGGAGGAGGAATTCACCCAAGAAAAGATATGCTGGAATTCTAGTGAAGTCCAAAAGAAAAAAAAAACAGGTACAAAAGATATATATGGATATACAGTTATATACAAAGCTTCCCACCTGGCACCACCCTGCCACTGACAGTACTTTGTGCAGGAACAGAAATAGAGTATGGCTGGAAGAGCACACCGAAAAGACAAAACCAGACTTGGCATATTAAACACTGCAGCCGGGAGATGAGAGAAGAAAAAACAGATTTGAGTGTGTACAAAGCAAGCAAAACTTCTGCTGAGATTGTACATCTAGGAATTCAGAAACGGGAACAGCCCAAAGGCAGCTGCTTGTGATGAAGCAGCAAGGGGTGCAGGCAGCGTGCCCCGTGGAACGCACCAAATTCAGCCCAGAGCGCTCCCGACAAGGAGTCCGCACCACTCAATACAGACTGAAACTGCCACCTCAATAGGAACAAGGGACACAGGGCAAAGCAAGAGACCTGGAGCCTATTTCTAAAGCCATCAAGTGTTGTGGGGCAAGCAAAAACATAGTAGGATAACAAGATTTCTGCCTAATGATTTCCCCAAGTTCTTTGACCTATTCCCAACATTATCCCCAAGTGAAGGAGGAAGTCAGCTGAAGGATGCTAACTCTGCTGTCCTTGCTCTCCCTTCTCATACCATAGAGGCAGCAGGACACAGTCTGATGGCTGCAGCAAAGATTAGGTACATTTTCCTTCTTTACTAGGAAACGGCAGAGGCTTAAAGCTGAGTGGATGGTTTCCAGAAATGTTACTGGTGCTTTGCAATACAACCAGTTGCCACTGAAATCTCTTCCATCCCTCTTTGAGCATTCCAGTAATTCAGTTTTTATGCTGTTGACTGAATCAAAGCTATGAAGTAGAGGTCAAGACTTCTCCAAAATTAAGAACCATGCTGAAGTACCAATACATGGTCAATCTGGTTTTGGTAGATGCTAGAAACATCACAGAGGAATCAAAGCAAAATATTTCAGCCATATTTCTATAGCTTGCGACCTGCAAATTTATTAGAGGACTTTTAAGACTGTTCTGCTGTATCCAGAGCTGAATTCCATAATAGTCTGACTGTGGGGCAATGTTACTGGTTCCACGGTTTAGCAGAGCTTCTTGTTCTTCCTTCTGGAAAACACTGGTTATCTTTAAAGCATTTCCTTCACCCTGATGTATTTATTAGTTACATAAAGCACTTACAGGTTTACATCACCACAGCAGGTGAGTAGTTCATGAGTTTACCCTTTGAATGCTCCCACATTATATTGAATTACTATGACTTCCCTAATTTTCAGATAAAAAAAAAGGAGAAAGGTCAGGAAGCTGCCTTAAGGTTATGTAAGACTTCTAGAATAGAGAAACTTACCCTTTATAAGGTTAATGTCACACCTACACGATCTCTCACTGCTGCCACCTTCTGATTTGGTCACAAACAGACCATAGCTGGAATCCACTCAAACCACTTGAAAAATAAAGGCTACACACAGACTCCATCAAATTAATAAAACTAGTGCTTCAAGAAAGCTAAAACAAGGTTAAAGAAAGATTTAACTAGAGCCTTCTGATTTGCCAACATTCATAGTTACATCTTTCATACAAATTTTCTAGAAGTTTTTTTGTGAATGCACTTAAAAGTTCAGAGATAATGCTAAAAATGCAGTCTGCAGGTATTTTAGAAGGAAAACAAATGTGATAGATCTTGATATATACAAAGAATTCTTCTAAAGACCATCTGGTTTACCAGACATTAGAGGAAACTCGCCTATGAGCAAGTAGTTCTTTTTAGTAGGGCAGATTAAAAATGAGCAGTTTTACGTTGTGCCCACCACAAGTACGTGCACTGTGGAAGAAGTCAGAGAAGGCTGAAGTTTACAGCTGCACACTCTGCCACGGGATGACCCACCACTGACACTTTCACTTGATTTAGAGATCCGTTTCAGAAAAGCCACATCCTCAAGTACTCTTCTTCAAAACCAAATTGAAAGCAAAGCCGAACTGCGGCATTTCCTCAAGAAGATTTCTGCTTTTCACTAGAGGGGAAAAAAGTCGTAGCCATGTCCGTATGTTGTACAAACCAGCCAACTGCATGTTCTGAATTCAGTGCTTCACTGGAGGGCATCTGAAGGGACCATCTCCAGTCACAGTTCAAGCAGGGATCTCAGGCTGGCCTTTTGCAATACAAGAATTACAACAGAAACAGCAGTTTAAAGAATTTCCAACTTCTTTTGCCTCCATGGCGCATTTTCAGTCCCACAGCATGACATCCCACAATTTTAGCTGTTGTAGGCACAGCTGTGTCCAGGGCTCTGATGTGAACCAAAACAAAAAAAATTAACTTGGCTTCGAAGGAAAATGAACTGGGGGAAAAATCTGACCACAGAGCTAGTTATAACAACTTTGGGATAAGGTTAAAGGGAGGCAGTACAGAGATGGTGAGCAATTACTCCAATATGGTGTTCTCAAAAGCCTCAAATCTGAAGCTATGGCATAGCCACAGGAGCTGGAGAAACAGGGACTCACAGGAGCTTCAGCGAGGACTCATCAAAACAAAAATCATTTCATTTTTACAGTTCAAATACCACATTTTGTAAAGAGAAATTACCTTCCCTAAAAGAAAAGGGTGAAAAAGCATTAAGCACATATTCAAAATACTGGGTCTTCCACAAAGAAAAAAGCTCTGTGTACTCTCTTCTGTATGCTCTGAAAATAGGGTGCAAGCAGATAAGGATTACAAGAGACGTACTAACACTGCCTTTAGCAGCAAGTCATTTCTCACTAGATGCCCCCTCACCATTTGAAGCCAGAGCTCACAGCTGCATAGAGAAACAATGAAGAACAGCATATTAGGTGTGGGGTTTTCAATGACATGACCTACTCTCTACATAAAGCCATAAGCAATTGCTGTGTGATTGTCAAGGACTCAAGGGGGAAGCAATATCCCACACCCATCAGTGCCAGGCACACACTGGAGAAGGCAGCAGTGGCTGGGTCCATCCTGGAGTCACACTCACTGAGGCCAGGAGCAGAATCAAAGCCAAGCTGCAAGCCCTGCAGCCCAGAGGACGGCAAGAGGGTGAAGCTGAGTTAAGGTATATGATGTTTCAGGAAAATGCATTGACACAATCTGCTCCCCTCTCAGCTCAGAGATGGGGAAAGCTCCAGGCTTATGTGGAGCAGGACAAGGAAGAATCACTACAGCAATACAGATTCCTAAGGGTGTGTCTCACTCCAAACACAGCTTCACGCACCAAGTCCTCTTTGTCAAAACAAGCCACAGTCCCTTGTTTGAAGAAGCTGTTTTAATCTGCTTTACCACTTTTCACACTCTTGCAGGGATATACTGCAGCAGAAGTATGTTCCAATTTCACCGCCGCAGATGTAACTGCTTCACTGATGTGGCTAAGACAAGCTATGGAGGCAACTGCTTCCCTGGCAGGAGCCTACACTGAGCCTGTTCAGAGCAGTACAGCAACAATAAATGCCCACTTCAAACACCAAATGAATTCTACACCTGCAAAGGTGAAAAGTAGTAATTCAGTTTCTTTTCGCTTCCCCCTCTAAAGAGGTCTTTCATGGGAACAGATTGCATTCCTTGAAGCATCTCAAATGTTTCTGTGGTCAGCTGCACTCCTACTATCCACTTTTCCTGTTAACATTTGCATTATCTGGATCCACTTCTCCAGCCTCCAGAAAAATGCAACATCACTAGGCTGTGCCAAACATTCTGGCAGGACCTTTTCAGGGTTGGGGGGGGGAAGATCAAAGCTGCTCTTATCTTCATTGCCTGTCTGCCAGGAGATGCTGCCACTTTCAATGTATCAAAGCTGACTCAAATGTCAGGAACAAGTGAACCGCAAAGTGGAAATACAGGTATTTTCATTCCGCCTCCAAGAGAAGACAAAAGGTTACGCTACAGCTATTTCAAGCGTTAGAGAGATATATTTAAGAATGCTATAAAAGAAAAAAAGAAAAAAAAAAAAAGAGAGATGGCCTCTCATTTTAACTCCTCACAGATTCATCTGTGACAATGCCAGCACAGAAGGTGTCAAGATTTAGCACTTCTGGTTCTAAAAGAAAGGATTATTCCAGGCTTGGAGTTGTAAGAGGGTAAAGTAAGTTAAATTAGCAGGTTTGTAAAGAGAGATATCATCTACCACCAACCCACACTACATGCAATTTGAACGCGTGCTTTTAGCCCGACATTTTGCAAAGTATCATATTTACAATGACTTGTGAAAAAAGAAAGTAGATGCATGGACTGGTAGAATACTCCCCCTGATGACTCAAAACCAGTATTAATTCTCTGATCTTTGAGAAATGTTGACTCAACTCACTGAGACTAAAAGACAGATCAAAAGAAGTTATCCTTCATCTCAGCAAAATCACAAAGCTCTTCCCATTGGCTCAGGTGCTCTTGGCCTGAGGTATACGAAAAGCCTCCCAGTGATATTTCACACCAAATGACTTTAAGTAGGAGTTTGACTCAGACCAGTTTACAAAGACTAACTCAAATCATATTCAGTCCCCAAAATGGAGAAAAGTCTACCCATGCAAAACCCTGGTGACCGTGCCCATACTGTGCCCCGGAGCGCTGACGCACCTGCTCTGAACAGCACAGTGCCTCCACCACTCCTGCAGGCATGAAACCTAGGACTCCAAAGCAGCAGTACGCATCTTGTATGGGACAGATGCCTCCACACTGTTGAGAAGGATACCTGAAAAGCTCTGCTGTCGGACCACCACTGTCACTGGAAAAACCTGCTTGCAGGCTGCAAAACCTGACAGCTCATTGCATTATTAACAGGACTCTCAAACTGATGGCTTGCATTGCTCTACCACTTCCACGCTCTTTCCTATTCATGACAAAACTGGTTTATCCCTGCTCTTCAGAAGAAAATTGTCCTTGCTGATCTTTCGTCAAGTGAGCTAGCCCAGGGAGCTTTTAATTAAGTGCAACTCTTACATTATATTAGTATAACAGTAATGGCCTTAACCTGGAGCTGGTGTGTTTAAATGGCCCTTTTTCTTCTAATTAGCATTAGGAAGTCCCTCCCTGCAGCACTGAAAACAAGTGTGCCCATTAAAAAACACTTGGGAGTTCTTCAAACAGAGCTTGACAGAGGATGAGAGGACCCACCAGTAAAATGCCCTAGCCACACCTCCTTACCAGCACTCCCTCCTAAGCTGCTAGCAACAGCCAACAGAAGCAGGACACAGGCAGCATGTGTTTTTAACTGACTCATTATAGTCACTTCTCCAACTCTCAGGTAGCTCAAGCACAGCCTGAGTTTTCCTTCTGGAACAGCATAACCAAATACGTACGTACCAAAACAGGTAGAAACAGCAGCAAACCAGCCCTTGTGCCTCAGGAAGAAAACCAGAGTCACAAGCACCTGTCCTGAAGCCGCTGTGCAGGCTGAGGAAGGAACTCACGGCAGCCGTGGCTCCTCACTACAGCACAACACCAGGCGCTTGGAAACGGAGCCCACGATGGCTGCAACTGCTACCACGTGGGAGTTGTGACCGCCCCGCTTTGTCCACTCAACACGAACACGCGTGGCACAAGAATGCCGGGACCTTTTCAGGGCAAGTTTGGATGTACCAGAAGTCGCTGTCCTACAATTTTTAATTGCATTTCCGGGCACAGACATGATGAATATTTCACTGCAAGGTGCGATTCATTCAACTCTATCTGGCTAGTCTTGAGAAGGCTTTTAAAAGGAGTAAAGGCCCACAGTCTTCAGGTTCAAGCAATAAAAATAGTGATGTCCATCTATGGTCCTTTTCCTGTAATAGACCTAATTATGCCTTTTTTAGAAAGAACACACACAAGTTGCACAAACACAGCACAGCTAAGCGGCCACACACACAAATATGCTAGCTCTTCAGTATCCACCTCCACACCCAACCGCACAAAGACAGCAGTTAATTCGGTGATTCTGGCATAAAGAAATTGGGCTGGATGACTTGCTTGCCAGTAGGCATCAAGTAGTCATATATTTAAAGCCTCAGCCAAAATCAGAATGTTTCCTCCCACATTCATGGCAGAGTCCACATGAAAAAAGCATCCACAAAATCTACACCCAAAGCAGCACAAAAAGGGAGTAGATTTGTTTGAAATAAGGCTGAAGTTTACCTGCTGCTGAGGAGATGCAGGATTATAACCAGAGCCGAAACCAAGACCCACATTCACAGCTCCTTATAGAACTGTTCTTCAACTTGGGTGTCCACTGGAACCCCCGTGGTCACTTTCTGCAGACCTGCTTTCCAGCTGGTCAGGCCCCCAGCATATACCCAGGTATAGAGGATGGCCCATACAGGGTATACCACCTGCAACATGCAGTGGTTCTTCCCCAGGTGCAGGGCTTCACATTTCCTGTTGCTGAACTTCATGAGGTTCCTGTCTGTATTTGTCAAGCCTACCCAGGTACCTCTGAATGGCAGCACCATCATCTGGTATAGCAACTTCTCATCGTGCCTCGTCTGCAGACTTGCTCACAGTGCACCTGGCCCCATCACCCAGGCCGTTAACAAAGAAGTTAAACAGTACTGGACCCAGTATCAACTCCTGGGGTCCTTCACTGCTGATGGGCCTACACTGGGACCTCATGCCACTCTGACCACAAAGCTCACAGAAACTGTGGAAGTGCAGACTGGATATGCAGACACTGAGGTGGATGGGAAACTGGCTGTACTAGTTTTCATCCACCTCAGTGTCCATGTATCTAGCCCATACTTCTTCATTTTGCCATGAGGATGCTATGGGGAAATGTCTTAAGAAACAACTTTCACGGCTCTCTCCTCACACACCACCTGCATGAAGTTCTGCCCACCTGGAATAGAGAAACGTACCAAGCTGTCAGGCTCACCCTGAGCTCCACTCTAGGGGGGTGGCAGGAGGAGTACCTGCAGTTAGAGAAGGATCCCCTCAACCACAGCACTCACTGCTTGCTACCAGCTACACAAGCACTGCAGACAGTCCACTTTGCCTTCCTGTTCCAGGAACACCACCACCAGGATACCAAGCCAGACAAGTTGGTAGGTTACACCCATGTCCTTCCAATAGCATCTCAGACTGAATCACTGGAGCTCAAGAACAAGAGCTGTTAAGAAAAGCGTGTCTAGCATCATGGCATGATGAATCATTCAGTCCTGTATCTGCCTTCAGCACAGCCATTGGCAGGTTTTTTTTGGTCTTTTAATTAAAAAAGCCCAACAAATTAATGTACAACGAGTCTCTTCTGGAAGACAAAGATGCGTTTGACCACCTTTTGCTGTAGCCAACAATTAACCGATGGCTGCCTCTGCCCTGAAGTGTCAGCATGAATATCTACATCACAGAAAAAACAGCCACGGCCAAGTAGTTTAGGAGAGTCAACAAATGTTATCAGTGTACACTGGCCTCCTCTAAGCCCATGCAGAGGAAGTTAGCTGACTTCCTCATTCCAGGCTTAGAATTCAGCATGAAAAATAGAGCTAAAACCTGAAGGCAAAATACAGCTGTGCAACTGGTGGATTTCTGCACTTTTTGAACAGCGCAGGTCCTTCATCCTCTGTTACCTGGGTGGAACAATGCTGCACAGTCACAAAGCAAAGCCCACCCAGCTCTGCTTGTCTTGTACATGACAGGCAGATTGCCTGACAAGACTTTGCTCTCTGTCAGCAAAGACCACTGTGCTATGACCTGAGCACAGGAAGCCAAGCAAGACCTACTCCTTTTCCAGCCCTCACTGAAGATGCTTTACAATTCAAGGCAGGTTTCTTCTACTTTGAATGCTTTATCTAACCAGAGAAACCACCGTCACCCCTCAGGTGCATTTCTTAATGTCAGTCAAATGGCTGGAAGATCTCTACAGGCCTTGGTGGCATTTAAGAACTGAATGTCTGGGCAGTGAAGGCTCGAGCCATACACCACCTTCCTCTTCTGAAAGGAATCTTTTCCCTATTCCTACAGCAGGTCCAAACAAGGTCACCCTCCACACGACGTCAGTCGAATACTCTGGTGCTCACAGTGCCTCACTGCGGGTGTGTATGAATGTACAGCCATTGCCAACACGGGGAATAATGGTGCAGATCAATCTGATGTACAAAGTATATGCCTAGAGATTTCTTCACCCTATTATCAGATGGCCTTTTCCCCCCATTTGTTGTAAGCCACAGTAGGCATACATACCTCAAAACTGCTCAGGCTAGCTCATCTCTTTGCATAGATATGCTCACAGTTGTAATCCAAATGTCTTCAACAGAGGTCTAGTTTTAAAATACTTAGAAGTATAAATTCCACAGGAAAAAGGAAAGTCAGGGGAGGGAAGGAGATGCTATTTATCAGCTTCTACATTTGCAGACATCTGCAGCCAGCAGCGTAAGTGATTTTCAGAATGTATCTTGGCAACAAAGCTTCTTTGTAGAGGTGAAAGACCTGCCAAAATTAACAAGCATAGTAAGAAACACCACTGACATCTGATAAGCAACAAACTCTTTCTCCTTCAGAAAACAGAATTAATTCTTATTTGAAATACTAGGTTTCTGCTAACTTTGATATTTAGAATCAGAAGCAGCCTCCAAAGTTACCTCATATTCCGAGTACTTTAATCTAATAAATTATCTCAAGAAGGAAAAATCTCTAAACATTCAGATAATGTTTGATCATAACAGCATGCAACACAATATCACACTGCAGAGCACCTTGTTTCAGACAGAACTTCCCAGCTTATTAGGTGCCTTGATGTTCACTATGCATTTCCACACAGGAGCACTTGTGTGACCAGTGTCAAACTAAAGAATTAAGCTGCTGTCCAAAACCAGGACCAACACAGAGTGGGATGGAAGTGAACACAGCATGGACATAAGGTATGTACTAGGGGAGTTCCTGCACAGCATAAACATTTAGGAGAGTTGCTGTACTTCCAACCTTATCTAATTTGGACTTAAGTGAGTAGAACAGAAACTCCTTGGGACGGAGACTTTCTATTCTGTGTTTGCATTTCACATCATGTGGCAGACCTAGGGTCAAAGTCAAAGCTGTTCAATGCTACTGTGATACCAGTTTACATGCTTCAGGTACAACAGTAGGATTCTTTACAAATAGAAAAGGTCAGCTAGTTTTGCATCATCAGAAAAGGCTTCTGAAAGTAAGAAGCTATTTCAAATGGCAAAAAGGACATTTAACTCCATACAACTGCTGGTTTCCTGCTTTCCCTCTCCTCCTGTGACCATTTCAACATGCTTGGCCAGAAGAACAATTTTAAGCATTTGGAGCTTATACTAGGCTCAGTTTAGAATGGAGTTTTTTCAGAATTTATCTTGATTCAATTACTGGAATTTATATTCATTCACTCTGCTGTGACAACATCCCGTGTCTCGACTCTTTAAGGGGTTTAAGAATTTTAATTTAAGTATTTAAATCATAGCAGGCTACTCACTCGCTAGTAGTGCTGACAAACCATGTCTAGCTTTCCACCTTCACATGGCATTTCATTCATGTGTCTTCACTTTTTCCAAAGATGTCAGTTGTGCCGAGTTCACAGAACCACTGGTTCAACCTCTTGCTCAAGCAGGGCCACCTAAAGCTGGTTGCCCACAAACCACTATAGAAGTCTCACTATGGAAATACTACCCTCTCCCTGACCCTGCAGGGTTAACTCAAATCCCCTGTTAGATCTAAAGAAACTCACATTCTCCTCCAGAGAGCACAGTCTTCTCTGAGGGTACCATTTCATCAAGGGTATCCAAGCACACTGCAGGAATCAGCTTTCATGATGCCTTAGAGGACAGACACAAGACCCACTAGCTGTATTTTAGGGGTGAGGAGGCTTCAGGCCCATCAAGGGAAGCTGCTCAGCCAGCTCACCTGAACAATTGCTTAAACTCAGGGACTCCTGTATCCCAAGCCCAACTTTCATTAGAAGACAGCAGCTATGAATTGGCTGTGGAGACCACACCACAGTGGGAAAACACACTGGAGAAGCAAGTGGAGAGAGAAGACTCCTCCCCCCAACCTCCAAGCAAAAATTCTTAGAAACCCAGCCCAAGATACTATCACACCAATTATTTTTGAATGGGTCAAAAAACAATTTTCTGTAAGACCAGAGGAGATACTAATACGAGGTTTGCTGAACTCCGGTGTGAGCTGCAGCAGCCTGCTCCGTACAGACAGGCACCAAACCATCCTCTGGACTCATACAGGAGCTGACCTGCTTGACATAAGCCATATCCTAAAGAAATTGCCTTTTTAAACACACAGAAAAAAACAAACCAATGGTAGTCTTTTGGTGATTTCTATTCTGCATCTGAATTAGATGTAGCTTTTAGTTACTGGATCTTTGGCTATGATTAAATATGATGTGAGAGCCCAAACCTCGCCAAAGACCTGCTTAAAAAGCAAAACCCAGCAACTTTTGTGCGGTATGTGGTGGGGAAAACTCCAAACTTTCATGCTTAAAAGCTTTTTTTTTCTAAATGACATGAAAGCCTTAAGTCCCAATTTACATATAACACAAAATCTACAAAAAGTAGATCTTCCTCCCTCTCCAGTTTGCTTCCAGATCAGTTGAGTGGGTTTATCAGGCAGCTGAACTGGACACAGGGGAGACAAAGCTCCAATAAACTTGTCTATCTAGCACAGGAACCCTGTGAGGCTGTGGGGGCTGCTGAGCAGTGCAAGTTCTCAGGCTGGGTGGCTCCACTGTCCCCAGTAACTGAGGGTTTCCACGTTGCAGACATATCTGATTTTAAGGTTTGTAGCCAACACACACAGTTTACGACACAGTGGTAGTTACGTTACTCTCCTCCTCCTCCTCTACACTCCCACTCAGATCTTTGGACCTCCAGGTCATGCCCTTACACCTGCCCACCAAAAAGCCTCCTTAAGTTTCCTTAAGGACCCAATCTTGAGGTGAAAGCAAAGCCTTGGCCCACTAAATGCACTTTGTTGGCCACAGTATTTGCCACTAAAGCACACTAGGCAATTCTGTCACCATGAGTGACAGCAGCTGTACACACAAGTTAAGCTGGCAAACAGTTCCAGTTCTAAGCCTCCTGACTGTTAGCTTTTGTCAGTGGAGGCCTCTGCTTTACAGCTGCCATTCTCTACTTTAAAGGACCATCTCTAAAAAACCCGTTCTTAGAGCTGCAAAATCCGAGCTCGCTGACGTGTCAGCACAATTAAGTGACTAGTATCTCAGTTACCTCATAAAAGACATCTAAAATGGGAAGGAAAGGGTGAAAAAAACACCCCAACTCTAGCGGGTCAGACGCAGCCGACTCCAAGGCAAGGAGCCCAGGCAGCGGCAGAGCCTTGGCGGCCGTTTCCGCGGGCAGACACCGGGCCCCACTGCCTCCCGGGCGGGGGTGGGCGGCCGCGAGGGCTTCTCACCCGCCACCGGCTCAGGCAGCGCCTCGGGGGAGGCCGGCGGCAGGCGCCGGGCCCGGTACTGCGAGAAGGCGGCAGTCCCGCGGGCGGCCATCCGGCCGCGACGCGGCCACGCCAGCCGGGAGCACCTGCGCCCCGGCCCAGCCCCTCCTGGCTACTCCAGACAACGCGCCGCAACGGGAGGGGACCCGGGGCGAGCGGCCCCGAGGCTGCTGGGCCGCGGTGCCTCACGGCGGGGCTCCGATACGGCTGCGGGTAAATGGGTTGATGGCGCAGCGGGAGAGAGCGGCCCAACTGCAAGTCTAGAAGCCGGCGAGGCCGCCCGCGCTGGGCGCAGCCGGGGCCGCCGCGTACGGCCCTCAACGAGGCCTCAGCCTCAGCCTGAGCCGGGCCGGCGGAGGCCCCTCGGCCC